>JAKXYG010001524.1:0-61247 GCA_025895645.1 Cardicola forsteri
ATAATAATAATAATAATAATAATAATAATAATAATAATAACAATAATAATAATAATAATTGTAATTATAGTTATTTTTATTATTATTATAACAATAGTAACAATAATAATAATATTAATAATAATATTAATACCAATAATAATAATAACAATAGTAATAATAATAATAATAGTAATAATAATAATTATAATAATAATAATTATTATTATTATTATTACTATTATTATATTAATAGTAGTAATATTAATAACAATGACAATAATAACAATAATAATAGTAATAATAGTAATGAAGATAATAACAATAGTAGCAATAATAGTAATAATAATAATAATAGTAATAATAGTAATAATAGTAATAATAATAATAATAATTATTATTACTATTATTATTATTATATTAATAGTAGTAATATTAATAAAGATACCAATAGTAACAATAATAATAGTAATAATAGTAATAATAATAATAACAATAGTAGTAATAATAGTAATAATAATAATAATAATAATTTTAATGAAACCAACTTGTGTTGCTGTTGGTTTTAAGCAACTCCAAAATTTTCGATTAAGAATCCCTTTTTAACAAACGACCGATTGGTATTTAATTTGTATCAAGTTGGTACAGCATTGACAATTAATATTTGTACTATTTATTTGGTTAGCTTTAACTGAAAAATAGAAACGTATTAATCGATTAATGTGTTGAAATATTATTAACCTACAATTTTCCAATTTAACATTCCATCTCCAAATCCTAATATATGTTGTTTACCCAATCAACTCATCCATTTAATGTTGAAGTAGTAGCATAAAAATGAAAGGTTTTTTACTAGTTTACGTGTATTTGCCAAAAATAACTTTTTCAATTCAATATAGAATCAGTAAAATAGGATATTAGCCACATGTGCTATGCAATGCTACGTCATTTTATTCCGGTTGCACATGGCTAAATAGTAAATTTATAAAAAAATATGCACCTGCTTGGTAATAAGCAAACGTTGATTATAATACCAATTAAATTGATGAACTAGGATTTATGTGGGTTGTGCTTAAAATTTACAGTTCCAACTGGAAAGGAATGCGTACAGTGATGGAAAAAAGGCAGCAACACAAATAACTTTTAAACAAATAATGTCTTATTTGAAGATATGTTTGACTGATAAAATTCTAAAAAAAACGGCAAGAAAGCAACACGTATAACAATAGAAATAAAAGTTGACTTTTGAATGGTT
The DNA here is from genome assembly GCA_025895645.1 of Cardicola forsteri. Lineage (NCBI taxonomy): Eukaryota > Metazoa > Platyhelminthes > Trematoda > Strigeidida > Aporocotylidae > Cardicola > Cardicola forsteri. Next base: position 1,235 of record JAKXYG010001524.1, read on the forward strand.
CAATATACGCAAAACGTTTTCCGTCTATTTGTTTATTTGTTTTGATTGTCAGCAATTGAATGTCTTGTGGGAATTGTCTAATTTTGAGCAGGTAAACATTTTGGTAAGGCCAGACAAGGGTTCGTTTCCCATTACCACTATTACTGGTCCACCAAATTCGGGTCACATGTTTAACTTGGCTAAAATGTCTAATGCTGAAAGATATTTCTCACAAAACATTCAAAAAAGTAAAAATTAATTTTTTTTTAATTGTTACAAAATATATATTTCAACATTACTTGTTAAAATGTTTCAGAAAAAATAAAAATTGATTATTAAAATATATATAGAGAGAAAAAATTTATTATGTAACAAAACAATAGATTTCTATATTAAGGAGCTTAGAGTAACATTTGAAAACTATATTTAAATTGTTGGAATTATTTATAATTTATTTTTTAACAAAATACCCAAGTTTTTGACAGTTTTAATTAATAATTTCTTTAAAAAAATTATTTTATTTATGTTTACTATTTTGGATATTTTACGAGAAACGCATTTTTCCGCAGTGGACATTTTAGTGGAACCAAAAGATGGGCCCGCATTTAGTACCGATCGTGGGATTCGGACTTATGCCTACCCAGGTCCGAGTAGAGTGATGTACCGCTAGACCACCCCGACATTTGTCAGTGGCTGCCTTCCACCACCCCGTCGGGGTGGTTCTTTATAGCCAAAATACTACTTTTAATAAAATGTTCACATTACAATTAAAACAATGATATACCTAAATTAATAATATTTTAAAATAAATGCTAATTATTAAAAAGTATTCTATATTCAATTCCATATTTATTATGAATATTCGTTTAAAAATGTACAATTAATGAAAAAATTATATTTGTATGTGAAACATGGAAACGAACAGAAAAGATTAATAAGATGGTGCATGTTTTTACGGTCAATGTTTTAGAAATAATTTTAAAGATTCCATGGCAAAATCACGTTTTAACTAATGGAATCATGACAAGAACTAACTCTCGTTCACTACATGACATTATTACAATTAGACGAAGAAAATTACTTGGCCAAAATTCTGCGTTTACCGCCCGAAAACCGTCAAGAACAGTTTTGGAATGGACAATTGATGGTGGCACAAGGAAGGTTGGGGATAGAGCACATAAAACTTGGCTGAAAACCATTCGGGAAGATCTGATTGAAATGAATGTCTTATAGGGAACCAAACAAAACGTTTAACAAAATGTTCGACTACATGGAAACATTTTGTTGTCCCATGTTTCTATTAAATTATGGGACTTTGTTGCTGTTGCTGTTGTTGATGTTGCTTTGTGCTGTAACTGTTATTTTATTGTCTCATGTTTCTTTCTAAAGCAAAAGGCTTTCGTAATAATAATAATAATAATAATAACAATAATAAAAATAATAATAATAATAATAATAATAATAATAATAACAATAATAATATAATGATAATAATAATAATAATAATAATAATAATAATAATAATAATAATAGCAATAATGATAATAATAATAATGATAATAATAATAATAATAATAGTAGTAGTAATAATAATATAATAATAATAATAATAATAATAATAATAATATTAATGATAATAATAATAATAATAATAGAATAATAATAATAATAATAATAATAATAATATAAAGATTACAATAATAATAAAATAATTATAATTATAATATTAATAATAATAATAGTGATGATGATAATAATAATAATAATATTAATAATAATAATAATAATAATATTAATAATAATACTATTAATAATAATAATAATAATAATAATAATAGAGATAATAATAATAATAATAATAATAAAGATTATAATAAGAATAGAAATAATAATAATTATTATAATAATAATAATGATGGTATTAATAATAATAATAACAATATTATTTATTTATTTATTTATTTATGGTTATGGGCTTAGATAACAATGATAATAATAATAATAATATGTAATAATAATAATAATAATAATAATAATAATAATGATACCTAATAATAGTAATAATAATAATAATAACAATAACAATAATAATAATAATAATGATAATAATATTAATAATAATAATAATAATAATAATAATAATATTGATAATAATAATAATAAAGATTATAATAATAATGGAGATAATAATAATAATAATATTAATAATAATAGTAATAATATGTTAACTCTTACATACTTTTTATATTAATTAATTAATTATTCATTTATGTGCTTAATTTTATTCGTTAAAAATATTGTTCAATTATGATTCTTAAGCATAACATAAACATTGTAATTGCTTCATAATATTAATTGTAATCAAACAAAATTAATTAATTGCTTCTTTAATTACAACTTTTTTAAATCAATAATTTTAAAGACATTTCCTGTCACTTTGTTATTTTTTAATTGCACTTTTTAGTTAAACAATGCAATTAAAAACTTAAGTATTTTCTGACAATAATAAAACTTTCCTCTTTAACAATCGATTTAAGTATGTATATTTTGTATAAATAATTAGGAAAAATAATTGGCAATAAATGGTTAAAACAATTTTACAAATTAATAGAAAATTTTGTTAAAAATCGAAAAACCCGAATAATTTATTGTAGAAATAAAAAAATACAAGATTGTACAATTTAAATTATAAAAAATATAATTATTTACTAGTAAGAATGTTCATGGAGTTAATAATAACTATATAATTGATTTGACTCCTGATTAGCAACCATGTTTTTATCACTTATAGCCTCAAAGATTTCATCCGTTCATCCTAAGTAGATAGAAAGAAGATAAACAAACATTGAGCCCACAATCAAAAGTGTACACCTACAATCGTTTTTCAGTTTTTTTAATTTATGTAATTTAATCTTATTTTATTTATTTATTTATTTCCTAACTGATGTTACATACTGCTAATTGTATTGTATTTTAATAATTGTACATATGTATTGTCTGAAAGCTACTTCTGCGAAGATCTGAAAAGCCAATAATATAATAATAATAATAATAATAATAATAATAATAATAATAATAATAATAATAATAATAATAATAATAATAATAATAATAATAATAATAATAATAATAATAATAATAATAATTTCGATCTAATAAAACAAAGTATAAAAATGTTAACATGTTAATTGTTATAATTTTGAAGATTAATATAAAATGTATAAATAATGTTTTTCAACTTCTTCTCCACTACAGATGAAGGAAATAAAAGCGTTTTACATTTTTATTTGCAAAACATTAAATTGTTTTTATTGTAAAGCGAAAGGTCAACGTTATTGTGTTATAAACATCATGTTGGATAATAAAATAAGATAGCATGTATAATTATTTTTATAAAGATCTTTACTTTAAGCGGTTGCGAAAATAGTTACATTTAACAAACAATATTTTGATATGGTATAAATTATTTAATGTATTTAAAAATAAGGTTTTAGTAATGTATAGCACGAAGAACTATTTAGTAACTACAATAATATTTGACGTTATATTGTATGTTTGTTATTGTATTCCACCTTTGAAAATAATTCAGTTTTCATTTAATTTAATTATTTTTATCAATAATATGTGTATTAATAAAATCATAATTAAATTTTTTTATAATATATTGTTGTATATTGTATAATAAGCTGAGTTTAGCGGTACAGCGCTTGAATTTGGACCTCGGTGGGCGTAGGTTCGAATCCCACCACCGGTCCACAAAATGCGGGCTCACGTTTGGCTTTGCTAAAATGTCCATTGCTGAAAAATGTTTCTTGTAGTAAACATAAAATAAATAATATGTGGATGCTAGTTGAGTTAATGTTAGATCAAACTACAATAAATTGATAATCGTCTTTGTGGTTGCTATCATTTTTGCAAATAATGTTTTCCGATCAATAATATCACTAGGGTGTTATGCAAGTTGTATCTATAAGTGAGGGTTAGAAAAACACCAATTTTTCGAATTCTACATTGACCGCCCCAAAGACCAACAAGAACAGTTTTGGAATGGACAGGTGAAAATGGTAAAAGAAAGGTTGGAAGTAGACTACAGAAAAGTTGACTAAAAATCATTCGGGATGATCTAATTGAAACGAATGTCTCATGGGGGGCAATCAAACAAAAATGTTGACAAAATGTTTAAATACATGGAATCATTTTGTTGCCTTATAATTCTTTTTGTTATCATCGTGTCTCCCTTTTCTTTTTCTAAAGCAAAAGGGTTTTGCAATAACAATAATTACTAATAATATTATTATTATCATTATAAAACCCTTTTATTTGAAAATAAGCATTGGGTAACAATAATAATGGTATAGTAATAGTAATAATAATAATAATAATAATAATAATAATAATAATAATAATAATAATAATAATAATAATTACAGTAATAGTAATATTATAATTATAATCACAATCATAATTATAATAAAAATAATGATAATAATAGTAGTAGTAATAATATTAATAATGATAATAGTAAAAAATAATCATAATCATATAATCATAATCACAATCACAATCATAATAAAAGCAATAATAATAATTATCATTATAATTATTATCATTGTGTGTGTGTGTGTGTGTGTGTGTGTGTGTGTGTATTATTATTATTATTATTATTATGAAATACTTTGTTTAAAATAAGCATTGGGTAACAATAATATTAGTAATAGTAGTGATAATAATAATAATAATAGTAGTAATAATAATAATAATAATAATAATAGTATTAATAAATATTATTATTATAGTAATAATAATATTAATATTATTAGTAATGATAATAATAATAATAACAATTATTATTATTATTATTGTTATTACTACTGTATTACTACTAAAAAAGACAATATTTGATTTATTATTGTCCATTGTAAGAAAACCATCCAAAATTGTACAAATCATAAAAAATGAATGTTTATATTCGAGCGCTCTTGTTCCGGTTTCAAGTCCTGTTGATAAATAAGGAATGTTTAAGTGTATGGTTAGCAGCCTGACTTGTATAAAATGATTGTTACTAAAGAAACAATACAAGAGGACACCATTTCACTAAATTATGGCAATGAATTAAAACCAGTATAATTCCGATAATGATGACTTCGGTCAAATTTAAATACAATTTCAATTTTCGAAACCGACAATTTAATGGAATTATCTTGTTGACCCGTGTTTTTCAAAGCGAAATGATTTCGAAATAGTAGAATAATAAGTATTTGTATACTTACAATTTCTGTCTTAAAGTCTAAACAATTTTCAAATTACAATTCCAAACCATTTTCAAACTACAAAACCAAAATTGAAATTACAAACTGGAATTAATTTGCCAAATAAATGTGCAATCCTAAATTATTGTTAACATCTGTTCTGCTTCATGTTACTTTTTTAAAAACACATTTTAAAACGCACATCTATTTTTTTAACTGCTTTCTAAATTAAATTATCTTTTTTATAAAGTCTAATTTGTTGTATGATATAAATATATATATATATAAATATGTATAACATTTACAATATTAAAAAATACCAATATCATTATTATTATTATTATTATTGTTATTATTGTTATTATTATTGTTGTTATTATTATTATTATTAGTATTATTATTACATAACCCTTTATCTTTAAAAAATAAGCATGGAGCAACAAGATAACAATAACAATTAAAAACAATAACATAGTTCTATAATTTAAAAAGTATAATGGGACAACACAATGATTCCATGTGTGTCGAACACTATGTGCAAAAATTGTTATTTAGTCTCCCACGAAACATTTATTTCAATTAAATTTTTCCCAATAGATGTTGGCCAAGTTTTTTGGTAGTTAACCCCCAACCTCAATCTTTTGCCATCTTCAATCGTCCATTCCAAAACCGTTCTCGGTGATCTTTTGGGTGGTAAACATGAAATTTGACGCAGTAATTTTCATTGTCTAATCGAAAATTGAGCTTCATTTCAGCTTTTTCTCAACCCTGTCATCGGGATTGTGCTAATACGTTTTTGCAGTTGTTTGCCGAACTGGCGCTCTCTTATTATTTTACCAAAAGTCAAATTTCCAACCTTACACCAATTAATTACAGCAACGTGCCTTTTAAATTATAACGTTGCCAATAATTTTTATTATTATTATTATTATTTATTAATATTATTACTATTATTATTATTATTATTATTATTATTATTATTATTATTATTAATATTAATATTATCGTAATATTATTGTTATTATTATTATTATTATCATTAATAAATGCTATTATTATTATTATTATTATCGTGTAATACTATTATTATTATTATTATTATTATTATTATTATTATTATTATTATCATTAATAAATGCTATTATTATTATTATCATTATTATTATTACTATTATTATTATTATTATTATTATTGCCTCACATTTTTGGCTAAGATATTATTATACCATTTTATATTAGGTAATGCCACACTTTTGTGTAGCAATTTGTTTATTGAAAACTTCCTTATAATTACGCTTAGAAGGAAGCTAATTGTAGCGTTGCTATTAACTAACAATTGTATTTTAATTAATTGCATTATTTTGTTGACCTTATTTTAACATATTTATTTTTTATTATTTACAATTCCCAATAGTTTTGGTAATATTAATAATTTTGTTTTATTGCAACGTGCTTGCGGAATTATAGTGTTGTTTGCGTAATTTTGAACATTTGGGTTTGTCAGGTTTATTTCGACCGTTCCGTTGCACATAATTGTTATTCATGTTTTTTTACTTTTAACACACACTACCATTTATGTTCTAAATATATTTTTTATTTAAATATTTATTTTTCTAATTTAGCATGTTATTATAATAAGTACGCTTAAGCGTTAGTGTTTAAAAAAACACCAAAATAAATATTTTTAAAAATAGTACAAGTTGCGTCTAGCGGGATTCGTACCTGAATGGATATGTGGGTTTAAATTTCACCACCAAAATGTATGTGCACTCGTGAATTCTAAATATCTATATAATTACTGTTCGACTGTAAGCGTATAATTATCCCAGACATTTTACTTCAAGTAGTAATAAACAAATACGTATTATTAAACCAATAATACTGGCACGGCACGCAGTTTTTGTCAGTGGGGAAACCTCACAGTACTCCCTTGATTTGTACTGGCCATAACAACTGCTGACTGCCACCGTGAGCTGATGTGGTATGCTGTGATTTTGGCATTTATTTTATGTTTGTTACTTTGAATGTTTTACGAGAAACATCTTTCAGCAATGGACATTTTAGCAAAGCCGAACGTGAGCCCGCATTTTAGTGCCGGTGGTGGGATTCAAACCCGGATGCCCACCAAGGTCCGAATTCGAGCGCTGTACCACTGGACTACTCCAGAACAAATTGAATAACAACTGACATATATTTGATGTCAATGTGTTCTATTTTGCTGCAATATTTCTTTACTAAAAACTAAGCAATTTTTTCGGCATTTACCGCTTTTGACGGTATTGAATGTCTGTCCAATTGGCTTGGAATCAAATAAACTCTGAATTTTTAAACACTGTACCAACTCAGCACATTTAAATTGTTTGAGCATTGTTCAAAGTTTATCAAAAGGTATTAATTACGTTAATGTTGGGACAACTTGTTTGTTGGAGCTTTTTTTAAAAGAAATTACTGGATTTGTTCACATTAATGCTACATTGTAGTTGCATAGGATAATTATGAGTATATGTTATTTGACTTTAACTTTATCAAGGACACAAAATTTTAATACATCTGAATTACTTATCACCCAATTAATACCATTATTATGCTAAGTTAATGTAAATATATATCGGTTTATGTATATATGATATCAAACAACTGCAACCCCGATAACACAGTTGAATAAAGGCCGAAAAAAGCTCAATCTTTGATTAAACGAAGAAAATTGCATGATCAAGATTTCTGCGTTTATCACCCCCGACGACTAACAAGAACGGATTTGGAATGGGCAATTGATGATGGTACAAGAAAGATTGGTGGGCTACCAAACAACTTGGATAAAAATTAGTTAGAAAAACCGAATTAGAAAAGTATCTTATGAGGGATTAAAAAAATATCCGATTTTGATCTGGGTGGGCATTGGAATGCGAATCCCATCACCGACCCACTAAATGCGGGCCCACGTTTGGTTTTGCCAAAGATGTTTCTTGTCAAACATTCAAAGTAGCAAGCATAAATTAAAAAAATAAATAATAATAATAATAGCAATAATAATAGCAATACTAGCCGAATAAGACAAAAATAATTAGCTATTTCCAACACTTATATTCACCCATAGTCAACATAATTTAAATGCTTATAAACACACACACACACACACCTATGCACAAGACAGTTAGACAAGTCTGTGAGTGTTGTTCCAGCATCCACAACAAATGGTGTTACTTATTGATTCCAATTGTTTGTTGCGGCAGTGCATAGCCTCGACATTTGTTATTGCTGTTTTTGTTCTTCTTTTTATTAAAAAAAAACGTTATTTATTTACCCAAGGTCAAAAATATTCCAGAAAAGGTCACACAATTGCTTTTCTAAAACGATTGGCAAGCAGGTTGATAAACAAAGTTTGTTGGAACAACAAAATGTATCAAAATTGATTGAAATGCCAAGCATGGGCTTACTGTTTGGGTTTAAAATGTAAGACTAATATTTTATCAATTCCATCCATAGTCAATTAACTCTAGTGCAAAAGAAGGAAGACGGTTTGAGTGCATTATTGGTAGTCTGACATTTATTAAAAAATAGTACTAAAGCAACATTGCAAAATTCACATCTTTGCATAATTCCGATAATAGGATTTGGTGAAATCCCAATAGAATTTCCAATCTTGTCAACATGCACAATTTTTAAAGCCGAAAATGTGGGGTAGAAACATATTATCAAAGCGAAAGGGTCTTGGAATAAATAAATAAATGTTATATCCGATTGAGAAAAGAGGAGGGTTAGAAATTACGACAAAGAATTGAAACAATATTTCCAATAGCAAGGTTTAGTAAGGTCCAAATAAAAAGTGAATCATTGATAGGCAGAGTTTCCAATGCAATGCATAATCAGTTACGTGAAGCAAGTTTGCTTTGCTTTATGCTCCATAAAACAAAGGGTTGTGAAACAAATATAGAGAAATAAAAAAATTTAATAAAGTACGGTTGATATTGCACTTGCGAAAACTACAAACAACTCTTGACTTGTATTATTATTATTATTATTATTACTATCATTAGTAATGTTATTATTATTATTATTAGTGATACAATTATTACTATTAGTAGTAGCAGTTGTAATATTAATATTATTCATAGTAGCAATACAATCATTATTATTTTATTATTATTACTATTATTATTAATATTAATATTTTATTATTATTACTATTATTATTAATATTAATATTAATATTAATATTGTTATTAATATTATCAATTTTATTAAATTTATTATTATTATTAGTAGTAGTAGTAATATTATTATTGGTAATATTATTATTATTATTATTTTCTTTAATAATATTATTATTATTATTATGATTATTATAATTATTATGATTATTACTATTATTATTATTAGTAGTAGTAATATTGTTATTATTATTGCTATTATTATTATTAACATTAATATTATTATTATTATTATTAATATTATCAATTTTATTAATATTATTATTATTATCAATTATGTTATTATAAGTAGTAGTAGTAGTAGTAGTAGTAATATTATATTAGTAATATTATTATTATTATTATTATTATTATTATTATTATTATTATTATTATCTTTATTATTCTTACTATTATTATTTTAATGATTATGATTATTATTAATATTATCATTATTATCATTATTATTATTATTATCATTATTATTTTTTTAATTATTATTATTATTGTTAGTAATATTATTATTATTGTCATTATTATTAATAATAATATTATTATTGTTAATACTATTATTCATATTATTGTTATTATTATTTTTAATAGTATTATTATCATTAGTATTATTATTATTATTGGTTTTATTGTTATTATTACAGAACCCTTTTGCTTTAAATAACAACAAATTTTTTAATTCAGAGGGTATGTGGAATGTACTCGAACATTTTGTCAAAACTCTTATCTGATCTTTCATGAGACATTCATTTTAATTAGACCTTCCAAATAGTTGTTAGCCAAATTTTCTCCAGTCTATCCCAACCCTTATTTTGCTATCATCAATTCCAACACAGTTCTCGGCGGGTTTTCAAGCGGTAAATATAAAATTTGACCAATTAATTTTATTTATTCCATCAAAGATTGAACCTTCTTTAGACCTTCACTCCACACTGTCATTTGGATATGTGCGATCACTTATTTGCTGTTGTGGCGTTTTCTTATTGTTTCTGTAGCAATACAGATTTTTATACAGAGGCCAGGTTGCTAACTTTACACTCAAACCATCCTCCTTTATCCAGGCTTGGGATCGACGAGATTGATTTATTTCTGATCTTTTCTAAGTGCAGTAGTAGTATTAATTAGTAGTATTAAGTACATTTTTGGCATTGGTCCAACTGTAATTCTCTCATTGACCTAGACATAATGTTTTTTATTAGAATGTGGAAAATCTACTACTATTATTATTATTATTATTATTATTATTATTATTATTATTATTATTATTATTATATAACCTATAAACATCTATATTGTAAATAAAAAAACAAACTGTTGACGAGACGTTTTTTTTTGAATAAACGAAACAATTAACTATTGTGTTTGTTTGTTTGTTTTTTGTTTCAAAAAGGAATGTACATGGAATGACTGGAATGTGTTATCCATATTCCAAATAACCCAATAACACAATCGGCTTTGAATGTCGGTATTAGATAGACTTGGTTAAAATATCGCATGATGCATTTATGTTGTTGCTATTTTTGTAATTGTCAAACATTTACCTTGAGTTAAAGTGGTAAATATAAGAAAATTATTTTTGTGTTATTCAACATTGTTATTATTATTATTATTATTATCATTATTATTTTGATTATTGTTATTATTAGTAGTATTATTATTATCACTATTGCTATTAATATTATTATGATTACTATTATTTTGCTTATTATTATTAATATTATTATTATTATTATTATTATTATTATTATTACTATTTTGTTTACTATAATTATTAATAATAATATTACTATTATTATTATTATTATTATTATTTATGGTTATTGGCTTAGGTACTTCAGTAGAAGTAGCTTTCAGCGCACAAAAAAATATGTACAATTATAAAAATACAATATAATTAGCAGTATGTAACATCAGTCCAAAAATAAATAAATAAGTAAAGTAAGATCAAATTGCATAGGCTAAAAAAACTCAAAATCAACGTATAATCATAATTGTTATAAGTTGATAAAAAACTTGTATATTTAAAATGTTTTAAAGGGAAAGGAAGAAAAAAAAGTACTGCTAATCAATGTTTAATATAATTGTGCATATATTTTGTCATTTTCCGATGTCTTTAAAAATGTAGCGCAGCCGTTCGAGGGCCTGCCAATTTCATTGTAATCACACGCGATAAATGTTCTTTTTATTATTATTATTATTATTATTATTATTATTATTATTAAGTGTTAAATTGGGGGCTCCATTCTGGATTTCAATAAATAAATTTTGATTAATTTTTTTGATAATATTATTATCATGTTCCCTCATATTTATAAACTCAATGTTAACAAATATTTTGTTTCACCAACCCACCACTTTTTCATTCCATCATCACTATTTTTAAATACAATTTAAATATTCTATTTACCATTAAAATCGTCTTCCAACTTGCATTTGTTTGATAAATTGATTTATTCAAAAATTGTTTACTTTAAACAATTAAATTCTTTCACAAATTATATCAAAAATTATAATCCATCTCGAAAGTGGACATTGAATTAATTGATATACACACAATAAAAGTACTTGGACACAGGGACACGAATATGAACACACAAGCAAACAAAAGTTATCCCTATTTTGTCCATTTTATGGAACTTACACACACACACACACTACACGATGTGTTTGTTGATTAAAATTATAACTTTGAATTAAGATAATTGTTGCAATTTGGTGTCAAGTACATGCAACTTTTTTTAACAACTATTTTGACAATTGAATGCACAATACTTTCTTGAAAATAACAAACATTGAAATCGCCTTAAAGTTGTCAAAAAATTGAATAGGGTTGGTTGGACTCAAATTCTACTTGACTGGTTCAGGGCTACAGCGCTCGACGCGAGCTCCCTTTGACAAAATGCCCATTTGCTGAAAATTATGTTCGATGTAAACAATTCAAAGCAGTAGCGGTTAAAAAATAATCGTTTCTAGAATTTTTTTTATCCAATGTTTTGTACAAAACAAAGTATCGAATAGACAAATAAAAAATGTATTCAAGGGTTTTTAAGACATTTTATTTTATTTAGAGCATTGTATAGCTGTTTCATCCTTATTTGTAATTATCAGCAGCGCATACCTTTCACGTTTTACACACACACACACACACACGTGAATTTGAACTCACGCCCTATCTGGCGTCAGGCCAGCGCCTTAAACGACTGAAGACACCACCCGTAGCAGTGTCCGCAAATGCTGCTACGTTACTACCGGCTCAGCAAGTGAGAGAACCCTTTCACTAGGACTTTACCATATAGGTCCTTGCATACTGCCAGGTTTAATAGCCTATATAGTATGGTTTGGTTATATTTATCAATGAGTTTTTAAGGGATTATTTGTTTTTAGATATGTTATATTAGTATTAACTCCGCCTAATTTGGATTAGAAATGATTCAATCTAGCCAGTCCCAAGGAGGAGGGTTTGAGCACGCAAGGTTGGCAACCTGGCCTTTGTAAAAATTTGTACTGCTGCGGAAACAATGAAAGATGACGCCATTCCGGCAAACAACAACGTTTCTGGATGGCAAAGTTACCAGATGACAAGGTTGAATGAAAGCCGAAAAAAAGCGCAATCTTCGATTTGCAGAATATTTAATGCCAACGAGACTTTGTTATTGTTGTTGTTGTTGTTTTGCTGTAATTGTTGTCTTATTGCCCCATGCTTATTCTTAAAGCAAAAGGGTTTTGTATAATATAATATAATAATATATATTAGTATTGTCCAATGCACTTGAATAATAAATTTACTAGGTTTTCAAGTCAACCAGGAGCACTGTCAGCTGTTTCATCCTTATTTGGAATCATCAGCAGCGCATACCTTTCACGTTTTACATACACACATGAATTTGAATCCACGCCCTATCTGGTGTCAGACCAGCGCCTTAAATCATGACAATCATTGACAATTCTAAATAAAATGAAATCTCTTAAAAACCCATTAATAAACATAACCATACCGTGTTACATAAAGCTATTAAACTTGGCAGTATACAAGGACCTAGATGGTAAAGTCCTACTAAAAGGATTCACTCGCCGCTAGTAGCATTTGACGACAATTAGGCAGTTAGAATTCCTCACATTCACTACAAATAATAAATTTACAAAGTTAAGTTTTACTACCTGTAGCTCAGTGGTTAAAGGCGCTGGTCTGACACAAGATAGAGTATGGGGTTTAAGTTCATGTGTTGGAAGGTGTTTACTGCTGATGATTTCAAATTAGGATAAAACAACGGTACAGTGCTCCTGATTGACTTAAAGCAAGTGGATTTATTATTTAAGTGAATCCGACGATTCTAATTTAAAATTATTGTCAACTAATTTGCCGGAGTAGCATACTTTCAGATATGTAGACCTAAAGTTAACTGGGCCTAGGTTCGAATCCAACAGTCTGCATCAAACACCAAACCTTGTTTGGTTTCGCTAAATGTCCATTTGATGAAGACCTGCTGCCATTAAACAAATTCTACATTTATCATCCGAAAGGCAAAAGAAAGTTTGATAAATCACAAAAAACTTGACTACAAACCATTCGGAAAGAGTATAAATAAAATGAATGTCACATGGAATTAATGTGTTGCTCTATACTTCTTTGTAATAATAATAATAATAACAATAATAATAATAGTAATAATTAAATAATAATAATAATAATAATAATAATAATAATAGCAATAATAATAATAATAATAGCAATAATAATAATAATAATAGCAATAATAATAATAATAATAATAATAATAATAGCAATAATAATAATAATAATAATAATAATAATAATAATAATAATAATAATAATAATAATAATAATAATAATAATAATAATAATAATAATAATAATAATAATAATAATAATAATAATAATAATAATAATAATAATAATAATAATAATAATAATAATAATAATAATAATAATAATAATAATAATAATAATAATAATAATAATAATAATAATAATAATAATAATAATAATAATAATAATAATAATAATAATAATAATAATAATAATAATAATAATAATAATAATAATAAATAATAATAATAATAATAATAATAATAATAATAATAATAATAATAATAATAATAATAACAATAATAATAATAATAATAATAATAATAATAATAATAATTATAATAATAATAATAATAATAATAAAATAATAATAATAACAATAATAATAATAATAATAATAATAATAATAATAATAATAATAATAATAATAATAATAATAATAATAATAATAATAATAATAATAATAATAATAATAATAATAATAATAATAATAATAATAATAATAATAATAATAATAATAATAATAATAATAATAATAATAATAATAATATTAATAATTAAATAGTAATAATAATAATAATCAAATAATAATAATAATAATTATTATTATTATTATTAAATAGTAATAATAATAATAATCAAATAATAATAATAATAAATAACAACAAAATATTAAAACAATAAAAAACCAAATAAAAAGTTTGTAATATTTTCCACATCATTTTTTAACTAAGACCACTTTAAGAATGGAACATTTACAGCTGATTAATTTAACGACAACAATGTTGAATATTGACTCGCCAGCGTGTGTGCTGCATAATAACACTAAAAAGTTTTGGCAACTAATCAATAGAAGGCTTTTGCCAAATTTACAACATTGTGTTTACTGCCCATCCAACATGTGAATTTTCTTCTATATGAAAATAGAATCGTTTATAATTTGGATGCAAGAATTGGCCCACTGTGATGCCTTAAATTAATCATTTTCAATCCATCAAACAATGAAATAAAGTACATGTACACTATTGCAAATGTTAAAGAACATTTACTAAATAAAATACATCGTGGTGGGCGACAGGCGGGCTGCTTCTTTGAATATTGTGCTACAATACAGGATTGGTACAAAAATGGGTACTTTTGTGTTTGTACAAATTTATGTTGACATGACATTTTCTTATACATTTCATATTTATTTTATTTGTAACAATAGCACGTGTTACACGAATGGAAATAAACACAGCCTTTTGTAGTTGGGATAAAAAAAATGAATAAAATATTATTCTAATAAAGTACAAATGAATTTGAACACTTGATGATTACATAATGCGATGTCAAATATGTACAGGTGTAATTCAATTATTTGCAATAGGGGGGTTTTTCTTTTGATAAAAATAGATTTATGTTGTTATTAAGTTATTTATTTCAAAGCCCTTTTGCCGCATTTACAGTCTGGCTTAGAAAGTTGTGCTTATCAAAGATTCACTTCTTTGCAGCAGTATAATGAAATGATTATCCTATTTTTACAAAAAACCAGATTGGGCTCAAACTTTGATTCTTTGTTGAGCGGACTTTTGACCAGCTACGGTTGAGATGATTGACATTGCAATATTCGACGTACTTGTGTAAAAAAATATGTATTATCAACCCGTAAAAAATGGAAATACTTTAAAAATAGGCAGTTTTTTGTCAGTAGGCTTAAAAGAGTCATAGACGTGTTCTCTATCAAATAATTGTCATTTTCTTGCGGTACAGAGCTCGAATCCCACCATCGACCCAATAAACGCGGGTTCACGTTTGGTTTCGATAAAATGTCCCCACTGCTGAAAGGCATGCGCGTTTTCCGTACAAACATTAAAAGTAATAAAAGCAATAAATAAATGTTAAATTGAAAAGTTATGTGCATTTTTAGATAGAAAAATAGCGTCACTTGGTGTTAATACAAATGCAATCAGTCTTAGTTGTTGTGTTTCTATGTGGAGAAAAGTACGATATTTTGTGTATACTTTCGCTAACAAAACAATGTGTCGCTAACATTTGTTTTGCAATAACTGTTACCATTTATGCTGTCAGAATGGCCATGTGGTCCAACATTTGAAAAGTATTCACTTCTGTCTGTGTTTAATTTTTGCATTGAATGTTTAACAATAAAGGCCATGTTTTAACAGTGGACATTTTATCGAATATATTAGCACCGGTGGTGATCCCTTATCTACCTAAATTCGAGTCGAGCGCTTTATCGCTAGACTACCACCCCATCTAATCCCACATTTGAACAATTTTTGTACTTGATTGTAAAACACATTTTTTTGACAAAAGTTTTAGCAGCATACGTATTCCATAAATATGATAAACTTTATTTCCACAATATACAATCGACGAATTTCCAAACTCCGCCTAAAATAAAGCGATTTAGTCAGTCTGAAGACTGGATAAAAGGGAAAGGTTCGACACAGAATCAAATGGCGAAAAGTGACAAAAATCAGCCAGTTTTCACAAGAAAGGGGAAAAGTCCAGAAACGTCCTTGACCTGTTGATTGCATTGACATTCCTTTGTGAACCAACTTCATCGGTTTGACATTCCAACTTGCTGCTTTAGAGAGTTCTTCACTGTTCATGTCACTACCTTTAACTCAGTTTTAACTACTGTCAGTAATTCAAATAAATTTTAAGCAATCTGTATACATACATTAATTGTTTTGACAATGTACGTTTATAGTAGATGGAATTGTTAGTTTCAGTTGTTACATATGACAGTACTTGCGATATCAAACAAATGTAGGTATCATTTAATTATTCACAATCGCTTTAAAAAGGAGGGTATTTAACATTATTTATTTATTTATTTATTTTATCTATTTTATGCTTCCTACTTTGAATGTTTTACAAGAAACATCTTTCAGCAGTGGACATTTTAGCGAAGCCAAACATGGGCCCGCATTTTAGTGCTGGTGGTGGGATTCAAACACATGCCCACCGAGGTCTGAATTTGAGCGCTGTACCGCTAGACCACCCCGGTAATTTTGAAATTTATATGTAAACAAATAAGTACAACTGAGTTCTACAAAATGCTTATATTTGTGTTGGAAGTGATTCAATGGTACAGCTGTAGACTCTAACCCATGTCCCCAACTTGCTGACATTAAATGAGCGCTCTCGTTTGGGTTTACTAAAATATCAACCTTTTTGTGAAACATTCAAGCACTCAGAATAATAATAATAATAATAATAATAATAATAATAATATGCAAATTAAAAAAAATTAAAACACACAATATGTGTGATACAAACTTGAAGTATCGTGCCGGAGTGGTCTAGCGGTACAGAAGTCGATTAGGATCTGGGTGGGCATAAGTTCGAATCCCACCACCGTGCATTAAATGCGGGCCCACGTTCGGCTTATCTAAAATGTCCACTGATAAAAAATGTATTTCCCGCAAAACATTCAAAGTAGTAAACAAAAATAACAAAATAAATAATAAACGAATTATTATTGTTATCAATGTAGAAAAATTCAGTTTAGTCAGTTCCCAAAGAGAGGCGGTTAATGTTTGAAAGAAACGTTGATTTGTTACTGGGTTGACTTTTAAAACGAAACGCATTCAATCTTAAATTAAATGGACTGAGGATTTTAACAACTAAATTATCTATTAATGGTTTTTCCAAGGGTTTTTATTCGTGAATTGTCGGATTCAGCTGAATAATACATCTCCTTGGTTTGAATTAACCAGGAACATTGTACAACTGTTTTATCCTTGTTTGGAATTATCAGCAGTGACACATACTTGAACTTGAACCCACACCCTATCTAGTGTCAAGCTATTGCCTATTAATAATAATCGATATATTTTGGTTAAAAAAAGATTGAATCACTAAAAGTGCAAACGTTTGTTAACGCGACCAATATATAAAAGAATGAAGTTTGTACTACATAAATGGATCAATTATTATGTAAGTGTGTGCGTATGTATTTTTGCTCATATAAAACAATAGATATACGTCATTTATTCGACTTGAGTTAACTAGGCACACTGTACAGCTTGGTTGGAATCATTAGCAGTGCCTAGCTTCCAAGTTTTCACATACATGAACTTGAACACATACCCTATCTGGTATCAGGTCAGCGCCTTACCATAACTAGATAATGTCACATGTTTTTGTTTTTTTTTAAATTGATAAATCGACTTAGTTATCAAGGCAGCTAGGGGCACTGTACAGCTGTTTCATCCTTACTTGGAATCATTAGCAGCGCATACGTTTTTACACACACACGAACTTGAACACAAGTCCTACGTGGTGTCACGCCAGAGCCTTAAGTCACTGAGATACAAGTGGATGTTCTCAAATGCTACTACCGGCTTAGTAGGCCCACGTTCGGCTTCGTTAAAAGATGCGCGTTTCCCTTAACACATTCAAAGTAGTAAATATGGATAAAAATATAGTTACTGAAAAAGGCAAACAATATTTTCAAAATATTGAAAAATCAATTATTGGCAACCAAGGTTCAACAAGTAGCCCAGGTGTGCTGACTCACCGTCGTTACGTCCAGAAATGATTGTTTATTGCGTCATTCCAATGTGATGCTATCTTTGAAAGATGTACAATAATTGCCCAAAATGTTGGTGTACATTCAATTAATTTGTAAAATAGTTGCAAAACAACAAACTATACTTGAATATGATTCATCAAGTAAACAAGACAGCTGATTATTGCAAATGTTTGCATCTGCGCAACAATAAATAGCCATCTACCATAATGCATTGTGTTGTTTTCCATGTATGTGCACTTATAATCCGTTGTAATACAGGTCAATATTTTTCGTTACACCACTGTATTCGATGGATTGGGGGAGGGAGGAAGTAGGCAATTTCAAGTTTGGTTGACGTAGGACAATAGCAATCTGGCCTCGGTAAAAAAAGCTGCTAAAAAATCAATAACACCAAGAAGACACCATTGTATTGAAACTAGGAGAAAGATTTCAAAGCAGCATTATTTTAATGACGGACGATCTTCTTCGTATGAAACAATCTTGTATTGCCCAATGCTGTCAAGAACGAAAGGGTTTTGAAATTTTAAAAAATAACAACTTTACTGATTGTACGTGTTGTTTACATTATTTATTAATTTTTTGTTCTTAAAATAAAACATGTGACATCAACTAGTTATGGTAAGGCGCTGGTCTGACACCAGATAGGGCGTGTGTTCAAGTTTGTATATGTGTGTGTGTGTGTGTGTGTAAAACTTGAAAGGGATATGCACTAATAATAATTCCAAATAAGGATAAAACAGTTGTACAATGTTCCTGGTTAATTCAAACCAAGGAGATGTATTATTCAGCTGAATCCGACAATTCGAATAAAAACCCTTGGAAAAACCATTAATAGATAATTTAGTTGTTAAAATCCTCAGTCCATTTAATTTAGATTGAATCGTTTCGTTTTTAAAGAGTCAACGAGTAACAAATCAACGTTTCTTTCCAAACATTAACCGCCTCTCTTTGGG
Organism: Cardicola forsteri; assembly: GCA_025895645.1. Taxonomy (NCBI): domain Eukaryota; kingdom Metazoa; phylum Platyhelminthes; class Trematoda; order Strigeidida; family Aporocotylidae; genus Cardicola; species Cardicola forsteri. The sequence continues at coordinate 20,992 of JAKXYG010001524.1, forward strand.
AACTGACTAAACTGAATTTTTCTACATTGATAACAATAATAATTCGTTTATTATTTATTTTGTTATTTTTGTTTCTACTTGAATGTTTTGCAAGAAATACGTTTTTCATCAGTAGACAATTTAATGAAGCCGAACGTGGACCTGGGTAGTAATTGATAAAGTTTCGGTATTGGGTTTCGAACCCCGATGCCCACCCAGATCTAAGTCGAGCGATGTACCACTATACCACCCCTTTCTTTTTCAACAGAATACAAAAGCCAAAAAAATTTTCTTCCATGTAATTCCACTTACATTTTAGAGCAATAAAACATTGTACATCGTGAAAAATGCACGTTTTTTTGGGATTTTACTCAAACTTTTTGTTGGAATCATGATTATACTTTTTGGTTTTAGTTTTGTGCTAGAATAGCAATATTTTTTTCAAGGTCAGTTTACTAACCTTTCTTTTTTCTCAACCGAATATTTTATAATTTTAAGAAAAAAAATATATTTATTAACATTTAGTATTTGTTGTTAATAGCCAAACCTCAAATAAAAACCACGTCCCCATCAAGTGACAGTTGTGGGACACCAATCCATATTCCTCCGCCTAGTTTGGATCAGAAATGATTCAATCTAGCCAGTCCCATGCCTGGATAAAGGAGGAGGGTTTGAACGCTTAAGATTAGCAACCTGGCCTTTGTAAAAATTTTATACTGCTACAGAAACAATAAGAGGATCTATTGCCCCATGCTCATTTTTTAAAGCAAAAGGTTTTTGCAATAATTGCACTAATAATCCACATTTACTCTGCTTCAATTCTAGCGATCAACAGATAAAAATATGTTGAAAATAGAACGCACCCCAAAAAATTCCAATAAACAATTTGTAAAAGTTGTGTTATTTTAATTACACCCGATCAGTTTATACAATTTTATTGCAAAATTTTGTTAAATACATTGAAAAGTACATTAGCAAACAGAACAAACAGAATTAAAAAAGTTGCTAATTAGCTTACCTACGTATGCACAAAAAATAACGTATGAACCCTTGCTTGTATATTATATATATATATATATATAGTAAAAGTGTTTACTTTAATTCCTATACATTTGCCAAGTAAATGTGTACTGACCTTGTATTATATATGATAGAAATGATTAATAACCTTTTGGTTAATTTTTAAAAAAAGTAAATTTTAGGATACATCATTATATTTATTTGTTTATTCATAAAAAAGGTAAAATTTTAGGATACATCATGATGTTTTAACCGCATGTACTTAATTGAATGAAAGTGTAACTAACCTACATAAAAAAACCAACCAAAAAAAACGTTTGCATATTTTTAAATAATACGAAAAATTTATTTGGTAATTTTGAAAATAAGATTGTGCATGTCGAAGAAGTGGAAAAGTCCAGTCGGATTTTGTCGAATTCCGTCATCGGAATTCAATTGTTTGTCACAGTTCAATGAAATGGCATTCTGTGGTTGTTGATTCAGTAATTTTTATTTTTTACGTAAAAACCATGTTGCTAATCGTGCGTTCAAACTGTCTTCCTTTCCCAACTTGACGGTCGAGTTATTTTCACTGACAGCCTATTTTTTTTTGCTACTTGACAATGTCTTTCAGCAGTGGAAACATTTTAGCCAAGTCGAACGTGGGCCCGCATTTGGCGGGTCGGTGGATTCGAACCGCGATACCCACCCACGTCCGAGTCGAGCGCTGTACCGCTAGGCCACCTCTGCCAATTTCTTTTTTGTTTCAGCAACTCGAAATATGACATGTTCCCAACATAGCCTACCCAAGGTGTTAACGGCGATTTGCTTTCTACGAGGGGGCTACTGTAGAGGACAGAAATATAAATAAAAATAATTAAAATGATTGTTACCAATTTTCATTATTATAACAATTAATTTAATCATAATTATTGTTGTTATTGTTTGCACATTTTGTTTTACTGTATCGAGTTCTCTACATGTTTCTATTAGTTTCACTTTTTCATTTTGTTGTGTACGTGACTGTGGTTCGGCTTCCAGTTAAGGCGGTCGTATCAAATCTGCGAGGTTATAAGCGATTCAAGTTTAATCATTAATCGGGAGTCAGACTATTTATCTATATTTATTAGCACACTAAATTGGTAAAAATTATTTGAATTACTTTCATTTATATTTTTGTCCGCTACAGGGGCTATTCAAATTCAACTTTGTGTAGGATCTCCTTTATTTGTCCTAAAATTTACACTTGTTAGCAAAATAGTTTCTACTGTAAAACGTTTAAAGCGGATTTACAATTAGTATTGAGGATTGTAAGTAATAATATTCACCCACTACATACACCTTGCAACAAAATCTAAAGCTTCTGGAAAAACCAAGAAATCTTACCTGCATATGAAAGCCAAAACCAATCAATACAACTACTCATATTTCCTATACTTATCTTGAGTAATAACCAATCCAGAATCAAACAAAATTGAACTTCTAACAAACCTATCACGCATTTATTTGAACTAATTTGGACATCCTACAGCATAATGTAACTGTGCCTTATAATAACTAATTCAAAGTATAGTAATTGTAAATGATTTTTTGACTATATTTATATTCATTATCATATGACATTCTATTTCATTTGGTTCCCATTATTTGTACTACTACTATTTTGTAATTTTGTTTATTATTTCTATTAATGGTGAAATGTATTTAGCTAAAAGTATCTCTAGTGAGATACAAATTTTATGTAATAATAATAATAATAATAATAATGATAATAATGATAATAATAATAATAATAATAATAATAATAATAATAATGATAATAATAATAATAATAATAATAATAATAATAATAATGATAATGATAATAATAATAATAATAAATAATAATAATAATAATAATAATAATTAACGTAATATGTTTTTTTACATCAAATAATTATCTAATTGAATTTAATTGTTTCGGTGTTTGCATATAGATCTCTACCTGACCAACTCTAGTGGCCTAGATACACAATGATAATAATAAGATAAAGAAAGTGAAATTTACATCTGTTATTTATATATACGTCTCGTTTCTTTTTTACGCCCACACAATGTGATCTATTGATTAGGTATGAATCTGATTGGTCGGTCTACCGGCCGGCTTATTTAGCCCACTGATTTAACCCACTCACAGTAGAGTGCAATTTAAAAGTAACATAATCTAGATCAAGCTTTGATTGGTTCAAATTCTGCACTAGACAGTCCAACCATGATATATTACAATCCCCTGTCCCTTTTTCCAATTTGCCTACCAATTTGTGTCTATCTACATCACTATACCTCTTCAATTTGCGCATGTCTGTGCTACAATCATCAATGTAATGATTTTAAATGTGCCAATGGCAGGACACCAACATACATACGGCAACCAATAGGCTTCGGGTTGAGTTTGTGGAATGCCGGTAATAGATTAGGGCCTTTCAAACACTTGCGATCATTATCATCATCATAATCATCATCATCACAATTGTCGCTAGGTTTATCCAATATAGTATCAATCCAATCGTTACCCGTTTTGTTGGCATTGTAGTAGGGAAATAGAAAAACAAATAAATAATACACCCGCTATTGCTGGGCATACACAATACCAAAACCAAAACAGATCATTGTTAGTAGTAGTGTAGGAACAAACAATTGTGTCAATTGATTGAGACGCATTGAAATGGTCAATCATCGTCAATTATGTAACAAGTGGAGTATGTCAACGTGGTGTTTGCTCGTTTCCATTATTGTCGCATCAATTGGAATTATTAGACAGGCGGAGTCGGTTGCGGTACGTCCATACGATTGTATTGTTTGTTTTCGTTTTTTGCTACTTTGCACATCGTTCAGTAGTGGACAATTTAGCCAAGCTATACGAGGACCTGCACTAAGTGGGTTGGTGATGGAGATCGAACATGTGTCCACGCGGCTTCGAGTCGAGCGCTGTACCGCTAGATCACCGTTTCGGTACAAATAAAAGTATAAATTTAACGACAAGGTTTAGCAACATTTGAATAAAAATCCCATTTTTAATGTGAAATGTGTCATTCTGTTTCATGCATGTTCATCAAAACAAACCGTAATATTGTAGGTAAACTATTTTGTAGGAAGTAGTACCGATGTTGGTGATAGTAGTACCGGTGGAAGTAGATACGGTGTTGGTGATATGCAGTTCTGTAATTTATGCCGATACGATTGTATCTATATGATGTCATTATTATGTATTTATAATTCTGAATGCTTTTGTCTATATATATTTTGTGCAGGCATGCATTCCTTCTCCAAATTGTACTGAATGTACATGTACAGGACTTCCTGGACAAATGGTACGTTTATTTTCTACTGTTTCTATTGTTGTTATTGTTTCGATATGTTTACTACAAATAAACATTTACCGCACCCAATATGCATTTAATACCAGCAATAAGCTTTTTATTCTTACTAACACTGACATTATAATTATTATTTTCATTAATATTATCGTTACTACTACTACTACTACTACTACTACTACTACTAATACTACTACTAATACTACTACTAATACTACTATTATTATTTTTTATTATTACAGTTATTATTATTATTATTATCATTATTTTATTTTTTATTATTACAAAGCTATTATTATTATTATTATCATTATTATTATTATTATTATTATTATTATTATTATTATTATTATTATTATTATTATTATTATTATTATTATTATTATTATTATTATTATTATTATTATTATTATTATTATTATTATTATTATTATTATTATTATTATTATTATTATTATTATTATTATTATTATTATTATTATTGTTGTTGTTGTTATGGTTATTAGCTTAGAGACCTCAGTAGAAGTAACTTTTATCATGGGCTTAATTATAATTTGCATAATTAACAGTAATTACACAACAGTTAAACAAAAAACCACCCAAAAGGTTGCCTTCTAACAACATCAAAAATAACTTAGTAGGCAATTGATCTATATTTGTCCTACTGACAGCCTACATGCTATTTGCCTATCCTTAACATTGAATATTGCACCCAATATAATTCTTATTTTTGGATATAATGGCAAGATGACTGTTAGAAAGGGCACGACAACTAGAAAGTTCATGTTTTTAAACCAAACACGACACTGATGAAGAATTAGTAAGAAAATAGATTTTCAAAAAAGTTACTTCGGTTTACCAAACACTTTTTAAAACTTATATATATATATATAGAGAGAGAGAGAGAGAGAGATTTTTTATTTCTAATGTTCCTACACAACATTTTATAAATATCATTTTAAATCAACTTTATACGATATAACAATACGTTAAGTTGTTTAATTTTAAGCTACAAAATCATAGTTTTATCAATTAGAAAATGTTTTTCCCATTTTAAATTACTTCATATTTCGTTTTTTCCCCCATAATGCATCTGTTTTTCTATCTACTAATTAATTAACTAATTACAATATATAATGCATAACTAAAATAAACCTTGCATATATGTTGGAGTAATTGATTTTTTTTCGCATTTTAGGGAGATGTAGGTATTCGGGGTCGAGTAGGGCCTCCAGGACCTGTCGGACCACGTGGACAACCCGGTCCACTGGGACCAAGCGGTGAAAAAGGCATAATAGGCATTCCGGGAGATATGGGCCCCAAAGGCATCGAAGTAAGTTGCATCGATTTCTATTTTGTTGAATTGAACTACTTTTTTTGAAAGTGTGTATTTAGTGAAGCCAAACGACGGTTCGCATTTAGTGTCGGTAATGGAACTCGAACTTATGACAAGGTGCTCAAATACTTTAATGTGCTCTTGGTTAGCTTTTTATTGTAGCTCAATTTGGACCTCGGTGGGTATGGCTTCGAATCTTACCATCAGTATTAAAATGCAGGATTCGTTAAAATGTCCACTGCTGAAAGATGTTTCCCATAAAACATTCAAATTAATAAACATAAAATTAAATTTGATATAATTTACTATATGATAATTACTTTACACTTTTTATCAAACCAACATGTTGTTTATTAAACATAGGCATTTTTTGTAATCGCTGAAACTAAAAATCACAATAAACAGTCTGTACTGGTTAATTAGGAATACTTAGTCGTTAGTTATTTGCCCACATTGATTAAAGTAACAGCAAAAAAATAAAATAATACCAGCCTTGTTTATTCAATCACGTTAACACATTATCAATTAAATATATAATTATTTAAATTACGGTACAAGTAAATACAACTCTCGAATTACAAAAATGTTCATTTGAAGGAAAAATCGATAATTAAAATAATCAATGTTTAATGAAGTGGTCATGACTATAAAATGTTAAAAATTGGACAGTTGTTCCTAATAAATTGTCAAACACCAAACTTGCTACACTAATTTTTTAATAATGTACGAAAGTGTATAATGTCAATTTTAAACCATTTAACAATATACTTTTATATTACAAATTTATAAATAGAACTTGCTGAAAATGTTTAAACTACAAAATTAAATGTTTGAAACTACCTGTCAATTTTCGTTCAAGCTTTGAAATAAATGGGGTTTATAACTTTTTTATTTTATGCGGGGTCGCTGTTAGTAATTAAAAATAGTATACATATTTTTAACTTTATAACTTACAAGCAAATAAATACATTTTTGTCAATTACATTTCATATAAAAAAAATTTTTTTAAGCTGTACAATATTTTTTAGTAAACAAAAAACTTGACATTTTTAACAAACATATTTTATCATGTCGCCTTTTTTACACCTCATAATGTACCAAAAGTTTTAATACTTTATTTTTAATTTGTGTTAATGACAGTTTTTAAATTTATTTTTAGTTCTATAGATATTTTTTATAAGACAAAAGGCAATTGTAACTACTACAAAACAATATTTAACCGGATAGTTGAAAAAAGTATTTATTAATTGTTTTAACATTGAAGCAAATGAAGAAAATGAATTAATTATTTTACCGTAATATAGGGTTTAATAAATATGACTTTGGGCAATTAAACAGTATTTTAAAAAGAAAATTAATGATACGTACTCATTACAAATTAATTATTTTAAATATTATGCAAATTTCACTTAATATAGGTGTTGATTTCAAAATATATTGTTTTTACTGTTTATACTGAAATATATATATATGCGTACATAACCAAATACAATAAATTTTATTCGTAATAGTATAAATAATATTGATATTTGTTTACTTTTATTATTATTTTAAAATAATAATAATAATAATAGTAATAGTAATAATAACGATTTTACAATCCAGTGTAATCACAACAGAGTTACATAATAATATTTTTGTGGCCAATTTTTAAAATTTTATTATTAATGAAATGTCATTTGAAACGCGTTTGCATTTTTTTCCCTACTTTTTATTCCAATGACCAGTATTTGTTTGTATTAGACGTGGTCTACCAACATTTTTGTGCCAACCTACTTTTTTATACACATTTTCTAACGACATTATGCAATTGTAGGTGTTTTATTCAAAGTGGGTATTTGTATTTGGATTTGATAAATAAAGCACATTCTATCTAACCTTTGCTATTAATGTTTTTTGTTTGGTATATAAACAGTTTGAACAAATGGAATCTGCATTTAGTGCCGGCAGTGGCATTTAAGTTGGAGTCGAGCAATGTACTGCTAGTCGGAGCCATGCTCAGCCAAGTTAAAGTTCAGCACTGCACTGCTAAACTATCTAGACACTAGAATACTTTATGTTTGTAATTTTGTGTTTTTTTATCAATAAGGTTGTATAATTTATTACTTTGACTTGTACAGATTAACTTGTTACAACTTTAACTATATACTATACTGAGTGGTCTAGCGGTACAGTGCTTGACTTGGACCTGAGTAGGCATCGGCGTTCGAATCCCACCACCGACCCACATCCAGTACTAAAAGATGCGTTTCCCGTAAAACATTCACAGTAGTGCAAATAGATCAATAGTGTATATACACACATATTTTCTGTTTTTATTACTCGATTGCCGTTTGTTACAGGAAGCGCAGTTGTCAACATGTGCCAATATTGAATAAACTCCTAAACAGGGGTCTATATTTGGTATCATTAATAATTTGGTAACACCCCCGAAACAATTGCTTACATTTGTTTCATTAATTACTGTTTTTTAATTATTAAAAAAGAATGTTTAATGGCGCCAATTATTATTATTCAAAAAACAATGGTACATTTGAAATGTTTGTTTTTGAGGGCAAACTAAATAAACATTTTAAAATTTATCATTTTGTACATTTATTTTTACAAACACAACTGATACTACTTATAAATAAATAAAAATACAAATTATATTAATAAAAAGTGATTGTTAAAAAGTACTGTCAAAATATTTTTTGCTTTTAAACCAATTACAATGCTTAGTTTATTTCAAATTCCTTAACTTTTAAATAACATTTGAACTATATATATATATAACACTTTGTTTTTATATGAAATGTCATTAAGGTAGGAACGCTGTTTAATTTCTGACCCAATTTAATGTCAGTGGTAAAATTCACACGCCTGTTTGTCAGAGTTCATTGCTATTAAATACTCCAACTCTGCCGGGGTGATAGAAGCAAAGTGGGCACATGTTCGAATTCCACCGTCGACAGTGAATTCGGACCTTCGTTTGGACTGGTTGATGACTAACTGTTTGCTAAACAAAATTAAAAATAATTAAATTAAATTTTTTTTTAATATTTCATTTATTGTAGGGCGACAAAGGATTAGCGGGATCGCCAGGCGTCGATGGACAAAAAGTAAGATGGTGGTTGACATTTTTTTCAAAATTTTTAAAAACATTTTCCAATAATTGGACCACCTTTATTTATTTATTATTTTCATAATTCGTATTTCCAGCCTTTTAAACAATCAGTCCTATCCTAATTGATAACAATTGAATCATGTTTTAAAAATGCAATAAATGGATAATTTAAATTTAAACTGCAACAATTATTTCTACATTTTATTGCATCTAAAATTAGAGTAAAAACAACACATGTTTTCTGTTAGCATGGAAACTTTATTGCCAAAAATTATTTACACTAATAGGTACCAAATTTTGGTGTACATACAATTTCAAACAAATATATTTATTCACTTTTTGTAAGGTGTTTTTAAAAAAACAACAATTTCTTTCACAAATGTACCACATTAAAAATTAATATAACTAGCAAATGAAAGAATGTATATTTGTATAAATCTTAATTGTGTGTATGCATGTATGTATGTACGTATGTACACATTAGTACAATTTATAAGTGCATAAATATATATATATATATAACATTTCACCAAATATCACAAATTTGATGTGTACATACAATTTGTTTCAACTTTTGACCGTTCCTGATTTATGATCCTACGGGTTTTAGATTAGAAAAGGAAAACAAACAAACAAACGCCAATCTAGATTATTTGATAATATGAATTCGAATTGAATTAATGCACACACACACACACACACACACACAAAGCACACAAGTGGAAAAAATAACCTTGTTTGGCTTTGTGCATGTTTATTTCAAAATGTACCACCTACTTTGTTCATTGTTGCATCTGTCAATAAAAATGCATATTTGATCTTATTTTATTTGACAATATTCTGTTTATTGCCAGGGTGCATCGGGAATCAAAGGTCCAAAAGGCTATCCAGGTGAACTTGGATGTTGTGGTGCCAAGGTAAACACTAATTTTAAATGACTTTTAACATATAAACTACTAATAAGTAGTATAATACAAATAGACGAATTTTACTGTTTTTATATAATTTTAAACGCTATTTTTGTTTTTGGAATAGGGTCCTAAAGGATTGAAGGGCAGCCCTGGAAGTTTTGGTTTTGACGGAGTTATGGGATTTCCCGGTCTAAAAGGAATTAAAGTAAGTTCAACTAAAAGTATTTGCTATCTCTATTATTATTATTATTACTATTATTATTATTACTGTTATTGTTACTGTTATTGTTATTAGTAGTTCAGGCACATTAATGTTGATACATTTAGTACTATTAAACGGCTGCGAAAAGTTGTTTTATTTTATTGTAATTAGGAAAAAAAAGATAATACAAAAAGATTGTGCAATAATAATAAAATTAAAAAGAAAACGCTTAAACAAATCATTAAGTATTTCTGTTAAATAAACATATAACTGTTTTATATTAATTTATTAAGCAAATGGACATTTACCTAAGCCAAACAACGATATTATATATTATTATATTATAAAAAACCCTTTTGCTATAAAAATAAGCATGAGGCAATAAGACAACAATTACAGCAAAGCAACAACAACAACAGAGTCTCGTTGGCATTGAACATTCTGCAAATCGAAGATTGAGCTTCCTTTCGACTTTCACTCAACCCTGTCATCTGTGTAACCCTATCATCCAGATAATGCTAAATACAATAGATTATTTTAAGTTTAAAACCTTTTTATTTTAAGGATGATGGGGTAACAAGATCGTTTTATAGGATTAGTTTAGAATATCGTATGCCAGGGTGGTATAGCTGTACAGCCTTCGACATGGACCTGAGAGGGCATCGGGATTTGAATCCCACCACCGGCACTGAATGCGAGCCTACGTTTGGCTTCGCTAAACAATGTCCACTGCTGAAAAATGCGTTTCCCGTGCAAACATTCAACGTAGTAAAAATAAATATATATATATATCGAAAATTAAAATAGCATTCAGATTATACCCAATTCTGTCGTTGAAATTATGCTGATTTCACTTCTTTGCCGTATTTTAATGGAATGGGCAGCTTTGTTACAAGGATGCCATTTACTAACCAAGAAATGTCGTTATTCTTTTACGTTTATAACTCTTATCAAGCTATTGATCGTCTACGAAGGCGTATAAATATGAAAAATCATCAAGAAGTGACCATGTCACCATCTACAATGAATAACACAGATTTTATTTTTTGCTCAAAATTTATATAAGTAATTAAGCCAAGTTAGTTTGACATTGTAATAAACAATTCATTGCTCGTTAGTTATGCAAAAATGTTTGTAAAGGTTTAACTTTAGTTTAAATTTGTTATTTTACATTATTATTATTGTTATATATTATGCAATAAGGTAACAATTACAGCAAAGCAACATCAACAACAAAGTCTTATTGGCATTGAACATTCTGCGCAATCGAAGATTGAACTTCCTTTCGGCTTTCACCGAACCCTGTCATTCAGATACGTGCAATCACTTCCTTGCCGTTGGCTGCCAGAATGGCGTTCTCTTGTATTGTTTCCGTAGCAGTATGCATTTTTTACACTAGGCCAGGTTGCTAATCTTGCGCGCTCAAACCCGCTTCCTTTATCCAGGCTTGGGACTGGCTAGATTGAACTCATAGTCAACATTGGCTGATCATCATTCTGTTTTGTTGGATTGATTGACAAAACAACACTCGTTTATATTTATAATTTGGCAGGGTGATAAAGGAGACTCGTCATTGTACAATGCTGGCGACAGATCCGGTTTTCCAGGATTGAAAGGTGAAAAAGGAAAACTCGGTATGGACGGTTTACGCGGATCTGACGGTCAAAAGGGTCAGCCCGGAATGTTTGGACCTAAAGGATATCAGGTATTTTGATTGTGCTTGTAGAAATAATTATTTTTGTTTTGTTGGGTGGGCTTAATAAAAGTTTTTCTGTACTATTTGTTGTTATCAAAAACGTTGTGTTTGGCAAACCATGGAGCAACAAAAATATACAATATACATTTGTACATTATATTTTTGGCATTGAAGATTAAGTTGTCATTCTGATTTTTCTAAACCCTGATATTGAAATCAAAATGCTTTGTTGCTGCAGTTTTATAGAATGGTGTCTTGTTCTTGTTTGAATGTAAACTTTAACTTTTCTCCATTTAAAACCAGATCAGATACCGGATACAGTTGAGTTCTAAAATTATTATTATTATTATTATTAAGCTTTAATATCTCACTGTAATTATAAGAAATAGATGTTTATATTAAAATTTTAAGCTCTATATCGATCGTAACTAGGATGCCATTAATTATGAGTATTTGAGTAATGCTTATCAAGCTTCAATTTCCAATGATGGTAATATTCCTGACTGTTCGTCCTCTACGTGGTGCATTCTAGACTAGGTGCTTCTAGGCATCTAAACTAATAACAACAGGGACCGAGTGCACAGCGGTATAACTGGGCTTCCGCTACGGCGGGTGGGTGCAAACATACACTTAGGATACTTAAAAGGTATTCAAAGATATATGTATATCATATGCAGCCCTTGGGCTAAAGGAAATAACCCTGACAAAAAATCAGGCGGCTTCATCAATTTTTGCAAACAGTGGTGACGTCACAAGGATGCTGTCTACCAGCCAAGAAACTTCGTTATTCTTCCACGTTGATGTTACGCTTATTAAGCCATCGAAGTTAATCGTTTGCTATGCCGTATAAATATGGGAAATAATGAAGAGGTGACCACGTAATCACCAACTAAAATGAATGAATGAATGTAACTAGGATTTATTATTCAAAGTCAGATAGTTTAACAATATTTGTATAGAACAATTGTTATTATTATTGTAATTATTATTATGGTCATTGCTTTCTAATGTAAACAGAAGGTTGGAAGCTTACGTAGCTGTTGACAATCTACTTAGCGCAACCTTCCAAAGTTACATATTTTTATTTTCAATTCACTGTTTACGTGTTTGACAAACGGAAAAGCAAGCAGCCTACTGACAAAACCAAACAAAAGCTTTCGTTTTTAGCATCAGCCTACCTACTTATTTACCGAAACAAACTTTGCAAAAAGTAGCAACAATTCGCCTAATTTTTTATTTAAAAAAATATTTTTTAAACAAATAAACAAATATTTTCATTAACATTTATTAAATAGAAACGTTTCGACGTTTTTTTGTTACAAAGTTTATTATTATGTTTTCAATTATTATTGTTGTACGTGTGGAAACGTTGTACTAAAACGACTAAAATTTGGGCATTGTTTATTTTTCCCAATAAATGTCAAATGTGCCATAAAACGTATTGGCCCAGTTTTAAACAATTGAAGTTCGAACTATTTTTTATTTAATGCGTGTTTATATTTTCAAATAAATTATTAAATGTACAGTTTGATGATATTGTAATAATTGTCAAATTTAATTGAATAGTGAATCCACTCGGCTTGAGTGAACTATGTTTAAAATTATTACATAATAACATTATTATTATTATTATTATTATTATTATTATTATTATTATTATTATTATTATTATTATTATTATTATTATTATTATTATTATTATTATTATTATTATTATTATTATTATTATTATTATTATTATTATTATTATTATTATTATTATTATTATTATTATTATTATTATTATTATTATTATTATTATTATTATTATTATTATTATTATTATTATTATTATTATTATTATTATTATTATTATTATTATTATTATTATTATTATTATTATTATTATTATTATTATTATTATTATTATTATTATTATTATTATTATTATTATTATTATTATTATTATTACAAAATCCTCTTGCTTTAAGATAAGTATGGGGAAACAACATGATAGCAGTAACAGCAAGAACAGCAACAATAAAATCCCATACTTTAAAAAGAGGATTTAGGGCAACAAAATGATTCCAAGTTTTTGAATATTTTGCCAAAATATTTGTTTCATTTTATTGTTTTGTATTAATCAACAAATGTTTTTCAATGTTTTTATTCTATACAACGGTATAGCATTTTTTTAAACATATTTTTGTAGGGTATGAAAGGCGACCGTGGTGATATGGGCATGAAAGGAGCCAAGGGCGATTCTCCCAAACCAAACGTACTGCCCTACGTAAGTTGTTGTTCACATTTATGTGAAACTTTGAGTGGACTGCCGTCTAGTGTCAACAAGCTTTAATGCTAAATAATGCATCCATTCTTTTATTGTTTTTTTTTTCACGTATAAACAGAATAGAAGCAACAACTTTAAGATGTAAATATAATTTTTACTAAAACATTTAAAATTAAATTATTATTATTATTACTATTATTATTAAGCTTTAATATCTCACTAGAGATACATTCAGCGTAAAATACATTTTCACCATCAATATAAAAAGTAATAAAATAATAATAATAAACATTAAATAAGTCGTAGTACAAATGATGGGATCAAAATGAAATAGAATGTCATATGTTAATGAATATAAACATAGTCAATACAGTAAACATGTAATTTTAAAAAATAATTCAAAATTACTATACATTGAATGAGTCCTTATAAGGCACAGTTGTTACATTACAATGTAAGATGTCCAAATTAGTTTAAATAAATGCGTGGGTGGAATGATTCCTACATTTAAAATTATTTGTATTATTATTATTATTATTATTTTGAAATAAAAATTAAATTAATGGTAATAGTTTAAAACGATGTTTAATTTCCATTTTAGGCTGAAACAGGCGAAAAAGGCTTTAAAGGAGAAAAAGGAACATCATATGACGAATCTCCACTGATCAAAGGACAGCGGTAAGATATTACAAAATCATTTTCTCTTTAATATAAGTATGGGGCGAAGAAATTAGTCATTATACCGTCCCAAGCTCCCCAACGTATCTGGGCTATTCAATTACTTCTATCGGGAGTTCATCCAATGAAGTAAATCGTCAAATTTGTTTGGAAAGTTTGCTAATCCACTAAGGAGACGAAAAATCCTCAATTCAAACACAAAGATGAAAGTTTTTTCTTCATCGATTCACACAATACTTCTATATAAAGCTGATACGTGGACTTTTATAGGGTCAGAGATTACATTTGAAGCAAGATGTCTCATATACATTTGGCACAATACCCATTTTGCATCGTCAGTATCAAGAGATTGGACAAAAATGATCAGCCAAATTCGAAATGACCTTCAATTTCACGATCTTCCTTTATTGGTATCGCGACAACGAAGATTGCGCTGGTTTGGACACGTTCTTCGTAGAAAACCTGATGCAATCTCACGTATCAAAACCATGGCTGCCGATTGGAAGAAGAGGAAAGGTGGTCAGAAACGCACTTGGATGGATGCTGTTAGGAATAATCTTCACACTATCTTGACCTGAATTTATCTTGGAAACAATGGCTAAGTTGATGGACTGACACCTCCGAAAATTGTGAACAATGGGAGGGGAATTGTTTGAGATGCTATACGAATTTGGAATAAATAAAGATGTGGCTTTGCCATTATAGACGCGTTTTTACAGAGGTTGACAATTTTGCTCTCCAACCCTCCTCTTTTACATCTTAAAGGAATAAAAAATGTATAGCGATTTTTAAAAACTGCTTTTATATGTTGTGAACTATTATTTACAATAAGTTAGTTAATGTACTAGAAATGATTTAATCTAGCCAGTTTCAAGCCTGGATAAAGGAGGAGAGTTTGAGCGTTCAAAGTTAGCAATCTGGCCTCTGTAAAAAAATTATGCTGCTACGGAAACAATACAAGAGGACACCATTCCGGCAAACCACAGCAAAGAAGTAATCGCACGTATCTGGATGACAGAGTTATACAGATGACAGGGTTGAGTGAAAGCCGAAAGAAAGCTCAATCTTCGATTGCACAGAATCTTCAATGCCAACGAGACTTTGTTGTTGTTGTTGTTTTCCTGTAATTGTTGTCTTATTGCCCCATGCTTATTTTTAAAGCAAAAGGGTTTTTTGTATTATAAATAATAGTAATAATAAAAGTAGTAGTTTATAGTAGGAAAAATCACTTAGTAACTTGGTAACCTGCAAGGCCAAGGTGATCTAGCGGTACAACACTCGACTTGGACCTGGTGGACATCGGGGTTCGAATCCCACCACCGGCCCACTAAATGTGGGGCCACGTTCGGCTTCGCTAAAATGTCCACTACTGAAAGATGTTTCCTGTAAAACATTCATAATAGTGAACATAAATATAACATAAAAATAAATAAATAAATGTTTTATATTGATGATTTTGCTCAATCTTCGATTATAAACCAATTAGCACCTAATTAATTTTTTTTATTTACGATAAGTATTAATAAAATTATAATATTTTTGTTTACACTATATTATTGTATCCCTGTTTCTTCTTTTTCAAGTTAACCCTCTTTTATGAGAGGTCGACGTTTGTAGTCAATTTTTTCTATTTAATTCTCTATCAAACCAATTTGAAATATGATGACAATGAACTAATTTTGGCGTTGGTTCTGTCCTACTGTTGGATACCTTTCTGGTTTCAAACCGTCCTCCTTTATCCAGACTTGTAACTGGCTAAATCGGTTTATTTCTGATCCTCATATTATTGTATAATGAGTTTTTATTGTAAATTATGCAAATTGTGAACTACAAGGGTCGTCCAGTTATAAACTAGAAAAAAGTTTAACTATTGAATATTTAAAATAAAAATGTAATTATTACATGAAAGAACATTATTTTTATCAATTGCATTTTGTTAGGAGAGGAATGAAAGGAATCAAAGGAGCACCAGGAATTCGAGGCGATTTGGGCGATGAAGGACTTATGGGCTCACAGGTTTGTGACCTTAAATAAAAATCAATTTGCAACCAAAATGTTTTTAATTATAAACGAGCTATAATTAGTCATTTTTATTTGTCTATAAATCAATTTATTATTATTAGATTTACCTTAATGAATCAGTACTGCTATATGTATAATAAAAAACTAATTTTATATTTAATATGTAATATTTTGTTTAACAAAAACATTTACTAAATAAATATTTAACAATTCAATTTAGGGTCTTCCAGGCATTGACGGTATTCCAGGTATTCCAGGTATCGCCGGTGATATGGGCAAAATGGTACGTTTGCTTTATAGATAAACTATATATATTGATATTATTATTTATAATTTTGACAATAAATTTTAGTGCAATTTTAAATAATATAATTTGAATTGATACAGGGTAAAACTGGCAAAACGGGCGCACCTGGAATTCCCGGTCCTCCGGGACTTTTGGGTCAAGACGGATTTCCAGGACCTCGTGGAAGTCCAGGCTATCCAGGAATGAAAGGAGATACGGGCTTGCCAGGAGCATATGGCCCGAAAGGAGAAAAGGTTTGAATGCTTTTTTTGTATAAAAACAATATTTTTAAAAATTTTATTATTTATTTTTACTACTTTGACTGTTTACAGACCACCCTGGTCCAGGTCGAGCTACCGCTAGACCACCCTTGAATGCGTTTTTTTATTACAATCAAGCTTGTTAAAGTTTAAATATTTTTAATTGTAAATAAAATGTCATTGTAATAATTTTATTTTCCAAATACTTTTTAAATTATTTTAAAATGTTGACATTCAGTTTAATAAGAATGAAAAAATGTTTTAGTTTAAACGCTTATTACCGATTTCAGTAGTATGTACTTGTATGTTTAATTTATTTTGGTAAAAATACATGCAACAAAACTAAAACAATTATTATTATAAAATTTACACAAAATATACTTTTTTTAATATTTAGTATTAATGTTAATTGATCATTTGTTTTTATTAATTTACTTATTAGTTTAAACAAAAATAATAGAAGACGTAAAGTGTAAGATGAATTCGTTTTGTCTGTTCTTTTCAATCCATTTCTTCAATTGTCGTATTTTTAGGGTGAAAAAGGTGAAACTGTAGATACAGAAGCAATGCCTGGACCAGATGGAGATATGGGCGACCCAGGTTATATGGGTGAAAGTGGAAACCAAGGTATGGCAATTATTATGTTATGCTATTTGGCGTAAAGTAATATTTTTAATGCCACAGTAGTCTAATGGTGCAGCGCCGTTCTCGAACTTAAGTAAACACTGATTTGAGTGCCATTACCGGTACTAAAATGTTCACTTGCTATAAACATGTTTTCTATTAACAATTTAAGCAGTAGCATCTAAATTAACAAGTGATTTTTATTATTTAGGATGTCATATATATATATATATATATATATATATATATATATTTATATATATATATAGCCTTACATTAGTTTTGACACAATATTTTTAAGGATAGCAAATTTTAAAGAGTTTATTATTTGTTTAAATATAATAATTTACTGCGGATATTGCTAATGATTGATACATTGTTGTAATAATTATATCAGAACATAAATGCTAGTACTAAATATATTAAAAGTTAAAAATAATTAATACAATTAATTATGCACCACAGAATGGATAAAATAAACAAGCAAATTGGAAAGTTTAGAGTTACACAACCCACGTCATATTCTACAGATACGCCAAAGAATAATATCGGTGCAGTAAAACGATATAGAAAATATTAACAAAAATTGAGAATTGTCAATATTAAAAATAAGAGTTACAAAATAATATAATCAATAAAATAGTTGTTAAATAATAGTCGAGCTACATTGTAAAGTTGAGTGGGTGGGCCTTTACCAAATCTCAATTTGGTACGGCTCCTGAAACTCCAGTTATGAGTATAACTTTCTACTTACCGAAGTAGACAATTTTGTCATCATTGTTATTTGAGCATTGAAAAAAGTAACATTTTTACACCAATATGTGGAGTTTGGCTGGTTGATTTTAAATATTTTATTTAAAATTCAAGTAAAAATAGGTTAATTCAAATGTTCTAAAATTTTTCTTTTTAACATTGTTTTTATTTAGACTAAGCATAGTTGAATATTGGGAATAGTGTTAAATAATTTTATTTTTATTTAATTTTATTTTATGTTTGCTACTTTGAATGTTTTACAAGAAACATTTTTCAGCAGTGGACATTTTGGCAAAGCCGAACGTGGGCCCGCATTTTAGTGCCGGTGATGGGATTCGAACCCATGCCCACCGAGGTCCAAATTCGAGCGCTGTACCGCTAGACCACCCCGGCATTTGTTCGGGATACTAATGATTCTAAGGATTTCAGTAATGTTTATAAAGTCTCAATTTTCAATGATGATGTTATTCCTGACTATTCGTCTTTCACGTGGTGCATCCTGGACCCTCCAAGTGTACAACGGTAGAATTGCGTTTCCGCTAGGGCAAGTGGGTGCAAGCATACACCCAAGATACTTAAAAGGTATCTCAAGGTGTATGTATACCTTATGTAGCCTCTGGGCTAAGGGAGATAACCCTGACAAAAATTCAGGCAGTCTTGTCAATCTTTGCGAACAGTGGCGACGTCACAAGGATGTCATCTACAACGCTTACCGAGCCATCGAAGTCGATCGTTTATATGCTGAATGAATATGAAAAATGATGAAGAAGCGATCACGTCACCAAGCAAAAGGAAATGAAAAAAGAATGAATGAATGGTGTTGACTCCAAGCACAAAACATTTTGGCAAAGATTTAGATACAGGAGTGTCAAAATTGAATTCTTATCTACTCTGTTACAAATTCAATGCTTATTAAAAATAAAATTAGAATTATTTATTTATTATTATTAATTTACTTTTAATTATTCAATTGTGCAATAAAAAATAACCGCCATCTTTTCGTGTTTTTGGTAAAAAAAATTCATATTGTTGTAACCATATTGGATTGTATATTCAAAAACCACAATAAAAAATATTATCTAATTTAAATCATTGGGTTCCCCTTTAAAAGGCAGTTTTATAAATACCGGCTTATTGTTGTTTACGATTTTTTTTTAGTTTTGAGTGAATTTGAATAATAATTGACAAATTCCTCAGAATATCCATTATTAATTAAAGTTTACTTTGTGGTTCTTGGTACACGGTTGAATAATGTTTTAACCAGTGCATATTTGTGTTGAATCGGTTGGAAACTTTTAAAATGAAGATATGTGGTAAACCTTGCGTTGATTAGATTTGTCATTTCCTTATACCAATGTTATCTAATTATAAATTGAGTTTAAAAAGTAATAATAATAAACACTGATAATATTTTTTTGGTAGGTGATAAAACCAACCAAGGAAAAAAGTTGCGAAAGAAGGAGCCAATAAAAGTCAGATAATCTTTGTATGATTACTCGTAAGTTGGGGGGATGGAAAAGTTTCTCAATGTGTGTAACCAAATTTGTAAGATAACGCAATACAAATCGTATAGTGCTATGTAAATATTGATTTTTCCATCTTATATACATTTTCAAGGTCAAACAATCCCCTTTTAATAGAAGAATGCACCGACGTGACTCACACTCACTCACGGAGGTTGACGAATAGGATTTTTTTCTAAATTCTTTTTCCCTTGGTTGGTTTTATCATCTACCCACTTGAAACAAACTCCTCTTTAATTGGTAATTGGATTTCAATATACTAACTACTTTTTCTATTGGTTGTTGCAATTTCACCTTAACATTTTTCTATTGGTCGAAATTATCATCATACAATTGGATACAATTTACCTCATATTAACAGTTAATTGCGTTTAAAAAATACAATAATAAACACTAACAATATTTTTTTGTTCTTATTTAAGGTGTGCCTGGACCCAAAGGGGCGACGGGTATGCTTGGACCTCGTGGCGATCCTGGACCGAAAGGAAATCGTGGAATGAGTTATGACAGATCAATTGTGGGCGAAATGGGTAGAAAGGGAGAAAAAGGTAAGATATTTTCCAGTTTCAATGCGGAAATGGCAAAAATATCGAAAGTAGGTGTCGAATTCTAGTGCCGAAACTTGAACTGTTTGACTCTATTGGGTTTTTTTTTAAAATTATTTTTAAGTTATCATAGCATCCTGTCTAATCCCCTTTCACTATTCACGGTTTTTGGAGACGTGTAGATATATGTCAGTTTAACATGTTTGCTATTGTTATCAAGATAAAGTTCCGGTCAAAATAGCGTGAAGATTTATCCGAGTACGTTTTCTAACCACCTTTCTTTTTTTTCCAATCGCCATTTGGATAAACCAAAGTTACGGCACGTTAGATTGTAATTGTAAGTGATCTCAAATTTGGCAGTTGCTGATTTTTTTCGTTTAATCCCCTTGATACGGAGGATACAAAACGGGTGTTGTGCCAAATGTATCCGAGGCATCTTTCTTCAATTTTTTAAAGTTTAATGATCCTTTGACCCTGTAAGAGTTTAGGTTTTAGTTATCAACAAAAGCACTGCGTTGATGAAACGTTGCCAATAATGAAAAATAGTTCAATTTTTAGAATTTCGAATCATTGGTTTTTGGCAAAATAAATCGCTTTTAAAAAAAAAATTATATACTTTTTTTAAAAGTAGAAACAAATACATGTTTATACACAAAAAAAAACATTTTTTTTAATTTGACAAATGTGAGAATTAATTTTTTAAATTACTTTGTTTTAGGTTGGAAAAAGGTTTTTAAACATTCTGTTCTACTTACTAATTTTAAGTAGTCAAATATTTAATGTACATATTTTTCTTGTGTGCACAAAATGTACGTTGAAACGCGTTATTTTTTAACAGGTTTGTCTGGATTGAGTGGAAAACGTGGCAAAATGGGAATTCCGGGATTGGCCGGCGCGAATGGCGAAAAGGGATTTCCTGGTCGAGACGGTTATGGTCCCAAAGGTTTCAAAGGTGCACGTGGATTTCCTGGACCCCTCGGAGAACCAGGTATACATATTTTATAAAATATATCTTTTCATACTACCTGGCACAACCACTCATGTTTCTTTGTTTCACATAAACTTATTTATAATTTTACTTTGTTTGGCTTGTAGGTGATCGTGGAATAACCGGTGTACCTGGTCCAGTGGGAGATCATGGCGAAAATGGACCTAGTATTGACGGCCCACCAGGTCCGAAAGGAGTCAAAGGGCAAATGGGTATGCCGGGCACACGCGGTCGTCAAGGTGACGCGGGTCCAAGAGGAGATAAAGGCAATTGTACTTTTTGTCCCAATGGCAGACCAGGTATGCCGGGCCCTAAAGGTTTTATGGGTCCGCCAGGACTAATGGGTGATCCTGGAATGGATGGTTATCCTGGGCAGAAAGGTCTGCCCGGACAACAAGGTCGTGACGGTATGGTTGGCGCCCCTGGTATAAAAGTAAGAACACACCATTTTAATAATATTTTTATGTGGTTAAATGCTAAACTACATTAAGTTAAATGCAAATAGGTATTTGTTATCTGATTTATGTTAGATGCCATTTTTATAAGTTTACAGTTTTTTAATAAAAGTTTCTTTTTTGACAGGAAGAAATTTTTATTTGCCAAAACATTTTAATGTCTCTTCAAATACCGATAAATATTTCGCTTTTTATTAAAGAGGCAATGAGTGTAGTCTCCTTTTTCAAACAGCGTCCTACGGACGTGGTAGTACGTGCACGGCACTAAATGCGGGTTCACACTTTGGCTTTGCTAAAATGTCTACTGGTGAAAAAACGTTTTAAGTATTAAAGTAGTATAGTTATAAAAATTTTTAAAAATAACAATTCAGTAATTAAAAATGCATAGTTTGAATTTGAATGCAGTAATTTTGTTTAGAGTTCAGCTATACTGAAAGGATCACCAAATGTCAGTCTTATATACATAATTCATGACAAATATTATAGATAAACAAATTACAAAAACCGGCAAAAAAAATAATGTCAACATAATCACAAATATTGTAAATTATTATTATTATTATTATTATTATTATTATTATTATTATTATTATATTATTATTATTAGATAGCTTTAATATCTCACTAGAGATACATTCAGCATAAAATACATTTTTACCATCAATAAAAAAAGTAGTAGTGCAAATAATGGGATCAAAATGAAATAGAATGTCATATGTTAATGAATATAAATATAGTCTATATAGTATGCATGTGATTTTAAAAAAATATATTCAAAATTGCTGTACATAGAATGAGTCATTATAAGGCACAACTTGTACTGTGAGATGTCCAAATTAGTTCAAATGAATGCGTAGGTGGAACAATTCCTACTTTGATAGGTTTCTTAGTAGTTCAATTTTGTTTGATTCTGGATTGGTTAATACTCTGGATAAGTAGGGCAGACATGAATTTTTGTATTGATTAGTTTTGGCTTTCATGTGCAGTTAAGTTCTTCTTGTTTTTCCAGAAGCTTTAGAATTGTTAAAAGCTGCATGTAGCGGGTGATTGTTATTATGTTCAATCCTTGATGCTAATTGTATACAGGATTTAAAATGTTTATCAACAATATTATTCAATAAGATAGAATATTTGATTCCTGAAGATTTTGATACCAATGATATGCATCTTTTTAAAATAATGTAATCCTGTTTTAATAAACCAGGAAAAATTATGGGTGAGCAATATAATATCAAAGGATAAAAGCATGATGTAATGAACAATTTAGTAATATAATTGTTAACATTTAGTTTTCATGATGCAATTTTGTCCAAAATCAATGTTGACAGGGTGACAAAGGCAATCAGGGAATTGACGGTGCTCCTGGTTTCAAGGGCGAACCTGGCCAAGTACAAATTATAAACGAAACTGTACCCGAAGCACCTCGTGGTGAAATGGGCCGACCTGGGAGAGCAGGCGTTGTGGGAGAATTGGGATTGAAAGGCTACAGCGGACCCAAAGGTTGGATTGGACCAAAAGGACCAAAGGTAAGACACACAAAAAATCAATAAATCGATTTGTTTTAAGCTCAACTCAATTCAAGTAAGTTTTTTGTCAACTGTTCTTGTTGTTTCTTTACAATTGTTGGTGGAGAAAAGTTACAGTATTCCATACTTTCTTTTTTAATGCAATATTGCTAAAACTAATAATAATAATAATAATAATAATATAATACAACACCCTTTTGCTTTAAGAATAAACATGGGGCAATAAGACAACAATTACAGCAAAACAACCACAACAACAACAAAGTCTCGTTGGCATTGAAGATTCTGCGCAATCGAAGATTGAGCTTTCTTTCGGCTTTCATTCAACCTTATCATCTGCTAACTTTGTCATCCAGATACTTTGTTGTTTGCCGGAATGGCGTCCTCTTGTATTGTTTCCGTAGCAGTATAATTTTTTAACAGAGGCCAGGTTGCTAACCCTGTGCGCTCAACTCCTCCTCCTTTATCCAGCCTTGGGACTGGCTAGATTGAATCATTTCTAATCCGAACTAGGCGGAGTTTCTAAAACTATATTTCTTTATATAATTTTATTATTACAAAACGTTATTACCGGTGTCTTAGATGTATCTTAAAGATTATTTGTTCCGATCACCTTTTAAATAATGAGATGATGAAAAGAAATGACACTTATTATAATTAAATCATTTCGACCGGTTTTTTGTGATGTTTTGTGTAGTTTACGGCAAAACAAAGGTTTTGCCGTCTTCAATCGTTTATTACGAAACCGTTCTTGCTGGACTTTTAAAGTAATGTTTTGTCCGATTGTGATGACGTCATCTAATAAACAAGAGTCCGTTTTTTGTCAGTCTATGCTGATAATAACAAATTTTAGTAAAATTGATTTTTCACATGTATGCGATTGTCTTACGATGTCTGTATAACAGTCGACGTCAGGATTGAGGAATGGACACGAGTTGAGCAGATTTTAGCACTTTTGACTCCAAATAAACTGGAATCACTAATTGGGCAAGTGAGGCAATTGGGGGGTAAACGGCGTCGCTTGTTGCTTTGTTAGATGCTAGTCTTTATACTGATTACTTAAAGCAATGAATGAAAACGCACGATATGAAGGGCAGTCTAGCGGTACAGCGTTTGAATTCGGACCTCGGTGGACATCGGGGTTCAAATCACATCGCCGGCCCACTAAAATGCGGGCCGACGTTTGACTTTGCTAATTGTCCACTGCTGAAAGATGCGCTTTTCTCGTAAAACATTCAAAGTAGCAAACACTAAAAAATAAAAAAACGTTTATTGCCAAATTGGCAGGATCGAACCATAGGTAACGATAGATAACTGGATTGGAGAGGATGTGATGAATGGCGTATGAACGGTTGTTCATATAGCCGTTTCGACCAATAAGAGTTATGGATACATTCAAACAAAAATGTCACTATGGGAAGAATAAATGTTTCCAAAAATTAAATGTTATTCTTGATAATAAAATAAAATAATATCGTTTATTATTTTCGAATTTTAATTTTCTTCGCCAGTTGTCACCGCTACTGAGTCTTAATGCATTTGAATTATCTAATAGAAATGGGAAGTGAGGGGGGATTTTTTAACAATAAGAAAAATTGAGAAATTAAGATTAAAAAATAACCAGAAATATAGTGGAATAGATTGGGTAAAAAATACAATTTTTTTCTTACACCGTGCTCCTACAAATGTCTTCCACCTATTCCATCTTGTCTGTGTTCTTTATGCTATAATACGTTAAATAATGTTTTTTTTTAAATATTTATAGGGTGAAATGGGAATACCTGGTTTACCCGGATTTAGTGGACCCACCGGTGTACCGGGTAAACGCGGTCCCAAAGGTCGTGATGGAATTGTGCTGTTTGGAAAGAAAGGAGCTCAAGGTGTTGCTGGACGCGACGGTTTAAAGGGCGCGAAAGGAGACAAAGGAGACAGCGGTAAGTTGGTATACTTTTAATGTTTTTAATACTTAATATTTATGACTTAAAAACAAACATTTTTATTAGAGCCTAGTTTGTTTAAAACTAATTTCTATCCGGATGCTAATGATTCTGAAATTTCGAGTAATACTTATGAAGTTTCAAATTTTAATAATGGTGATATTTCTGACTGTTCCTTCTCTACGTGGTGCATCTTGGACTATGTGCCCACAGGTATTAGGCTAATAACAACAGAAACCGCGTGCACAGCGGCATAGCTGGATATTGATCGGACTCTTGTTTAATGGAATTCGATCGTTTGCTATGCCGTATAAATATGAAAAATAATGAAGAGGTGATCACGTGATCACCAACCAAAATAAATGGTTGCGCTTTATGAATTTGAGTAATGCTTATAAAGCCTTAATTTCCAATAATGGTAATATTCCTGACTGTTCCTCCTTTACGTGGTGCATCTTGGACTAGGTGCTGAAAGGCATGTAGACCAATAACAGCAGAGACCGAGTACACAGCGGTATAACTTGACTTTCACTGGATTCCCGTTCAGTGAATGGATGCTAGCATACACTCAAGATGCTTAAAAGGTATCTCAAGGCAGCTATTTACTATATATAGGCAATTAAGCTTGTGGATATGTCAACTAGTGTTTACCCCCAATTTTCCCGAAGGAGATCGTTTTCTCAATTTTTGTAGACAATAGAACCATCACAATAAAGCAGCCTTCTAGCCGAGAAACTTCATTTACCCCACCCCCAAGTTTAATTCGCATCCGACAACCTCTTTACACAGAAATTCAGGATGCTTGGAACTAGTGAAAAGGTGGCTCTGTTACAAACGTTTTTTTCCACAATTTAAACATTTTTGGAAATTTCAAAAACGATTAAACAATGTGCACTAAGCTTGTACATTTTGCAACAGATAAAAAGTTTTAATTATACAATTCTAAGTGATTTTTATATTATTATTATTATTATTATTATTATTATTAATATAGTTATTGTTGTTATTATTATTATTAATATAATTATTGTTATTATTATTATTATTATTATTATTATTATTATTATTATTATTATTATTATTATTATTGTTATTATTATTATTATTATTATTATTATTATTATTATTATTATTATTATTATTATTATTATTATTATTATTATTATTATTATTAGTAGTAGTAGTAGTAGTAGTTATTATTATTATTATTATTATTATTATTGTTATTATTATTATTAATATTATTATTATTATTATTATTATTATTATTATTATTATTGTTATTAATATTATTAATATTATTATTAATATTATTATTAATATTATTATTATTATTATTTATTATTATTATTGTTATTATTATATTATTATTATTATTATTATTATTATTATTATTATTATTATTATTATTATTATTATTATTATTAGTAGTAGTAGTAGTAGTAGTAGTAGTAGTAGTATTATTAATATAGTTATTATTATTATTATTATTATTATTTATTATTATTATTATTATTATTATTATTATTATTATTATTATTAATATAGTTATTATTATTATTATTATTATTAGTAGTAGTAGTAGTAGTAGTAGTAGTTATTATTATTATTATTATTATTATTATTATTATTATTATTATTATTATTATTATTATTATTATTATTATTATTATTATTATTATTATTATTATTATTAGTAGTAGTAGTAGTAGTAGTAGTAGTAGTAGTATTAATATAGTTATTGTTATTATTATTATTATTATTAGTAGTAGTAGTAGTAGTATTAGTATTATTATTATTATTAATATAGTTATTATTATTATTATTATTATTATTATTATTATTATTATTATTATTATTATTATTATTGTTATTATTGAAGTGTATTCTTGTAAAACTTGACAACAACAATAGAGGTATCATTACAAATCTTGGGGGTTAGCTAAAATATATTTCAGTTTAAAACCAAATAGGCACATATTTGATTTTCACTATTGAAACTATAAAAAGCCTTTATCTGCCAAATAGTCATTTACTGAAAAATGTTTCCCACCTAATAAATGAACTGATCTACTAATCATTTTTATATTATTGTGTAACATACAATAAATAAACAAACCGCTGTCTATATCAATGCAGTATAATTCATTATTTAATTATATGAAGCACATCTAAATTGTACTAAAACATTCCTTAAACATTATTTTAGCAGTATAAATAAAATATGTTATACCAATATCATTATAATAATGTAATTGTATAAATTTGACATTTATTTTAGTCAAAGATTTTGTAATTTATAGGACTACAAATGCATTAATTTCAAAAGTATAATAACACTTATGTTGTCTATTTTTTAATTGTTCAATGTTGAAGTCCAGTATTAAATACAAAATTGAATAATTGAATCAATTTTAGAAAACTAATTATGTGATGCAAAATCAAATTCCACAACATTGGGTTAAGATACGTAGAGACTACTAAATTGAACGCTTTTAGAAAATTTTGAAAAGCAATCAATACTGTCTTAATTGTTAAAAATGCATAGCTTTTATTATCTACTTTTATATGTCAATATATTTTATAACATAATTTATTTTTGGCAAATAATTTTCTTGTTTTTCAATTTTTAAAAATGTTAATGTTCTTTTTTTTTGACCAAAATTAGAATTTTATAATAATATTGGTATAAAATATTACTTTTTATAAAATATTTTACTTATACTTACAAAATAATGTTTAAGGAATGTTTTAATGCAACTTAGATGTGCTTCGTGCAATGAAATAGTGTCACAAAAGCGAATGAATTATACTGTATTGATTTTGACAGCATCTCATTTTTCTACTATATATTGCACTAAAATGGGTAAATTAGTCACTTTTGTATTCAATACTGGATTTCAACGTGATGCTCATTGAATAATTAAGAAAAGCAATGCTCTAGTCTACAGTTCAAGATAGATAACATTATTTTTTATTACAGTTTTGAAATTAATGTATTTTTAATCCTATAAATTACAAGATCCTTGACTAAAATAAACGTTACATTTATACAATTGCTTCCAGACAACACACGCTTTAATATAATTGTAATTTTTTTAAAAACGGTTTAAAATATAATGTCAATGGTTTGGAAAATTACAATGTTCAATTGAGAAAATTAATTATTTAATTCGAATCAATCTCCACAGCATTGGGTTAAAATGCGTAGGGACTCCTAGATTAAAGACTAAGAAAATTGTAGATATCAATGAATATTATCTAAAATATTTTAAATGTATAGCTTTTATTATCTTTTTTATATATGTATACGTATTTTATAATGTAAAGTAGTTTAAGCAACTTATTTGCTTGTTTTTCAATTCTTTGAAATGTCAATATGCTTATTTTTTGACCAAAATTAAAACTGCATAATAATGGTATAAACCATTAGTTTTATAAAATATTGTACTGCTAAGATAATGTTCAAGGAGTGTCTTAATGCAACTTAGATGTGCTTCATGCAATGAAATAGTATTACAAAATCGAACAAATTGTACTGTATTGATTTTGATAGCAGCCTGTTTATCTACTGGATATTATTTATTGAAAGAAACAAAGTATTTTTTTTTAATTTTTATGTTTGCACGAGAAACGCATCTTTCAGCAGTGAGCATTTTAGCGAAGCCGAACGCGTGGGCCCGCATTTTGAGTAAAACAGTTGACAGTGTATCTACAGTCGGGCAGTCTAGTAGTACAGCGCTAGACTCATAGTTCGTGTGCCACTGCCGGCCCCCCTTTCAGATTGGCTAAAATATCCACTTGCTGAAAATCATGTTGCCCGTAAAACATTTAAGCAATAACAGCCAAGCGGTGGTCTAGTGGGCTTCGGGGTTCGAATCCCACCATCGACCCACCAAATGTTTGGCTTCGCTAAAATGTCCACTGTTGAAAGGCATGCGCATCTTCCGTGAAACAATCAAAATAGTATCAAAATAATTAAATTAAGATCCTTATTAAACTTAGCTTGAACATAATTGCTTGTATCATGTTGTGTTTGTGCAATAATTAATATTAAAATTAAAGCTTCAGTTATAAATAAGTATGGGACAATAAGATAATAGTTACAGCAAAAATAACAATAAAGTGCCATAACTTAAAAGAAACAGAGGGCAATTAAATCATTCTATGTATTCGAACATTTTGCCAAACGTTTTTTTATTCTCTATAAAACATTTATTTCAGTTAGATTGTCCCCAGTGGTTCTTAGTTACGTTTTCTGTGTCTAACCCAACCTTTTTTACCATTTACAATTGTCTATTCCAAAACCGTTCTTGCCGGTCTTTTTGGGCGGTAAACGTAGAATTTGACCAAGTAATTTTCTTCGTCTAATTGTAATGATGTGATGGAGTGAACGAGAGTCAGTTCTACTCATGATTTCATTATTTGAAATGTGATCGCGTCAGGTAATCTTCAAAATACTTCTAAGAAACCAGTGATGATAAAACATCCACCATCTTATCAATCTTGTCCCAGACGTTTTCCACGTTTTACTCCCATATATTGCCGTAGGAATGATTGTTGATGCGTACAAGCAAAGTTTTGAACTCATTCAATGGAAGAACATGAATTCATTGCATAGTTAAAGTCTTCTCGTATTTATTACAAATTTCAGGAATCGATAGTATTGTTGATCAACTGTTCGAATATATCAAAGGCGAAAAGAGGACCCAAAGGATTTCCTGGAGGCAAAGGTCTTTCCGGTTTTCCTGGTGAAAAAGGTACATATTTTTGTTCTATTTGTTGAATTAATGTTACTTGTTAAACATGACAATAACAGTTAAGTAATTTTAGGTTTACATTTTGTTCAAGAATATGGATTAAAAATAGCATTAAACCGAGATAAATATTATAATTATTGTGCAGAATTTAACAAACACATGTATTTATTTAACAATGGGGTTTTTAAGGGATTATGTTTTTAAAAATGTTATATTAGTATTGTCAGATTCACTTGAATAATAAATTTACTAGGTTTTCCAGTCAACCTGTAGCACTGTACAGCTGTTTCATCCTTATTTGAAATTATCACCAGCGCATACCTTTCAAGTTTTACACACATGAACTTGAACCCACGCCCTATCTGGTGTCAGGCCAGCGCCTTAAACCACTGAGCTACGGGTGGATGACCTTCGACCTGTAAAACTTGAAAGGTATGCGCTGCTGATGATTCCAAATAAGGATGAAACAGCTGTACAGTGCTCCTGGTTGACTGGAAAACCTAATAAATTTATTATTCAAGTGAATCTAGCAATACTAATATAACATTTCTAAAAACATGTATTTATTGTTTTCTCTATTTTAATCCTTGCCATTTTATTGGTTGTTGTAATAAACCAATGAGATTAATTGACAGCCATATTGATTTTTAACCAATCATGTAACAAATGCTGTTTACATTTAAAATACATGTTAAAAATCTCACATACTGAACAAAAGATGTAGAGTTTAATTTCCAGGTCATCTTGAATAATTTGAAAAATTTACGGCTTTTAGGAAGTAATTTTTAATTACAATTTTTGTGCAAAATACTTGTAATTTCTACCAAAATCCACAATACACATGACTCTGGAATATTGAATCCAAGAGTTGTACATAACAGCACACACATTTACAGATTTATTGTTTTTAAAATGATTTCAGTCATTGAATATGTAAATTAAAGTAAGAATATTATGATTTTCTTAACATTTTTGTATTTTGTGCATTTCTATTAGGCCAAGAAGGTGAGAAAGGCATATCTGGTTTCCCAGGCAAAATTGGAAAGCCCGGTTTCCCTGGACCTATTGGAATGCCAGGTGATGTAGGTGACAAAGGCTTCAAAGGTCCCAAGGGCATAACGGGCATACATGGATTGCCAGGTACTCCAGGTAGAAAAGGAACAAAGGGTACGGATGGCAGCGCAGGATTTCCAGGTCCTATGGGCGATGTTGGAGATGCGGGTCTTCCAGGCAAACCGGGATTTGCAAGTTTTGGAACGAAAGGCGATATGGGTGAACCTGGATTTCCCGGTCCAGTTGGACCGAAAGGTTTCCAAGGCCCAATTGGTCTCAAAGGAATCCGAGGACAATCTGGAATGCCCGGGCTCAACGGGCCCAAAGGTGAAATAGGTGAACCCGGACCGAAGGGGGATTTGGGCGAAGCAGGTGATGTTTTAGAGGGTTTGATGGGTCCGAAAGGAATCAAAGGTGAACCCGGTTTTCCCGGAATTGCTGGATCCAAGGGAGATCGAGGCCGTGATCAATTTCCGACCGAACATCTGAAAGGATTTCCAGGTCAACCTGGAATTCCTGGATCAGTTGGACCTAAAGGTGTTCAGGGACCTCCAGGAAATCCGGGAATGAAGGGTTTGACTGGTGACCCTGGATTATTGGGATCAATGGGCCCTAAAGGCAGTCATGGAGCTCCGGGAGTAATGGGACCCAAAGGCATAGCAGGAGAAGTTGGAGATGACGGACCGGATGGGCCTCGGGGATCGCCAGGTGAACCAGGATTGCAGGGAATGAAAGGCATTGATGGAATTCCAGGATTGCCTGGTTCTATTGGTCCCAAAGGATTTTCTGGTCTGCCCGGAAAAGAAGGAATGGGAATAAAGGGCCGTCAAGGTTTACCTGGACCCAAAGGTGAGTTGTATTTTTGTTAAAAATTACTAATTATACATTAATGAAATTAGTTAAATACAGACTTGTGATCAATTATTCATTCAGAAAATTAGTAAAAATAACTAATAAGAGGTGTGAAATTATTATTCGCTAAAATATCCACTGCTGAAAGATGCGTTTCTCGTGAAACATTCAAAGTAGCAAACATAAAATAAAAAATAGAAATAAATAAATAAATTACATAAACTCAGGATGTTAACATTAATTAAGTTAACCGTTAAATGAAATGAAAAGAATTATTGACAGATACAATTGAGAGATTTTTGTCGCATAGTTTTTTATATTCGTAATATTTAAAAATTGTTAATTTTTGATTTCTTCCTTTCAACAGGCATGTCAGGACTGCCAGGAGAAATGGGAGATAACGGAATTACAGGGCCAAAAGGCAATACAGGCTTGCCTGGTACATCGATGAAAGGAGTCGAAGGTGAAAAAGGTTTTAAAGGAACGCAAGGTCTTGCTGGTCTAAAAGGAAAGCCAGGTCCAATCGGTCCTGCTGGGGCAGATGGAATTCCCGGCCCAATGGGAGCCAAAGGCATTAAAGGTGATCATGGCATAGCGGGTTTGCCCGGACGTCCGGGACGCAACGGACTTGTGGGTCAACCAGGTGATATGGGGCCAAGGGGTCTGCCCGGATTAACCGGACCAATGGTAAGAATCATTGCATTGTTAAATTCGTTCAATTGCATTTACTAAGTGAAAATAGATTAGTTATTGAACCGTGGTTTCAACATCGGACTGATAAAAGTTTGAATCTGATCACCTATGCTCGTTTTCGATATTGTAATCTTTGAAAAATAATGTAATAGAATAAACTAAAATAGAAAAACAATAATAATAATAATAATTGTGACAGTAATAGGAATGTATTTTACTAAATTATTAAATAAAATTATTATTATTATTATTATTATTATTATTATTACTATATTTAGTTTTTATTGATTGAATCCTTTAAGATAAACATTCTTCATTAAATGGACATTCACCAAGAGCGTTTTTATCTGTAATGAGAATCAAACTTATGACCATTCACCTACAACTTTACCGCTTGCGTACTTTGGCGAAATATATTCACTTTTATTCAGTAAAGCCTCCATTAACGAATAATAAAAGCCGGGGTGGTCTAGCGGTACAGCGCTCGAATTTGGACCTTGGTGGACATGGGTTCGAATCCCATCGCCGGAACTAAAATGCGGGCCCACGTTTGGCTTCGCCAATTATCCACTGGTGAAAGATGTTTCTCTTAAAACATTCAAAGTAGCAAACATAAAATAAATAATAATAATAATAAAATAAATTGTAATAACGAAGGAGTTTGAAGAACGGAGAATCATTTCATCTTTGCATGTGTTGATTATATATAAAAACAATGATTTATACTAATCAACAAATTATTAATAATAAACCGTAAATAATAAAAGTTCAATAATTTGGCAAATAAATTATCAGTGAAAAAATCAACTAATAAAAATAATGAAGTTTTCTGATTGGTTAAAACAAACGACCAATAATATTAATTCATACTTTTGTACTTAGTTTGTGGTTTTAATGTTCCTTTTTAATTAATATTAACATTCATTCTTTGTACTATATAATCAGGGTGAAAAGGGTTTGAAAGGTATGCCTGGTTCAACAAACGGCTTGCCAGATATTGGTTCTAAAGGTGACAAAGGTGAACCGGGTGTGTCAGGCATTCCGGGACCCAAAGGTCAACAAGGATTAAAAGGCGATCAAGGTGTTCAAGGTATTTCGGGTAAAGATGGCTTTCCTGGACCATCTGGCCCGGATGGATTGAAAGGCCAAAAAGGAATTCATGGTCAGCCCGGACGAATCGGGTTCGATGGATCACCAGGAGCTAAAGGACTCAAAGGTTTGACTGGTCGGAAAGGATTTGCAGGATCAATAGGCATGTTACTTTTTTTTCATTTTTCTAAATTTTATTGTTACTGCTTTATATGTTTTACGGTATTAGAACTTAGTTGTTGTCAGCAATAAAAAATAATTCTATCATATAGTAGATCTTGGCAAAAATCTTGCAAGCGTTCAAATATCAATAGATAAAATAAATTTCTACCAACTATAACCATTATCCAAATTGGAGTAAGCAAAAAATATTAGCTTTATCTTTATTTTTTGAATAATTGAAATTATCAATTGATTGTTTAATCGTTTATGTGTAGAACTAATTACACCTCAAGTGAATCTCTACCGCAGCCAGTCTTAAGTTTGATTGAGAAAGGAAGAGGATTTAAGGTAAAGATTAGCATTCTGTCGTCTTTACAACATAAATGCTGCTGAAAAAAACAACAAAAAATGTCGTTTTATAAAACCACGATAACGAAGTAAAAGTATGATTTTATGTGATGATTGGATTTAGAAAAATCTGAATAAAATCTCAATCTTCGATATGCAGAATCATTTTGTTGTTTCATGCTTTTTAGAATGAAAAGTTTTAGAAATAATAATAATTAGAATTAAAAATAGAATATAACTGTTAAATTGAATTGATATCATATAATGCAAGTCTGTTTCGTTTTATTTAGGCGAACCAGGAGATCGCGGTCTTACTGGAGACCGAGGAGAATCCATACGATCGCCGACGGGACCGAAAGGTAAACGTGGTCCAATCGGTCCAGTGGGTGTCGCCGGTCCTAAAGGTTATCCCGGCGTTCCAGGATTTCGGGGCAATCCAGGTCAAAGTGGCGAACCAGGTATCAGTTTGGTTGGACCCCCCGGCGAGAAGGGATTGATGGGTTTGTCTGGCAGGCCTGGATCTCCAGGACCCAAAGGACTTAAAGGTTTGAAAGGTGCGAGTCCGTTCGAATCTGGTGAACCAGGTCAAATGGGATTGCCTGGTCCACAAGGATTGAAGGGTGAACGCGGACCGAAAGGATATGCGGGGTCAATGGGTCCGAAGGTATGAATGGTTTTGTTTAACAGTCTGTAACGCCGACGTAATAATGACACTGTTGACACTAATTATGAAGATAATAATCAATAATAAAATATGACAATTTAAATAAGTATATATATATATATATATATATATATATATATATATATATATTATATACTATACATTTTGATTTACAATTAATGTACAAAATAAAAAATAACTTTAAGTTTAAACTACAAAACCACGTCAAGTACACAAAAACTTCACGTGACTAACCTTGAAAGATTTAAAAACAACCAATCAAATGAACGAACGTAAGAATAAATAATAAAGCCTATGTTGTTGTTATTTTTCCAACTTTTTCCCCCATAAAGGGCGTACGCGGTTTTAACGGCGAGCCGGGCATGAAAGGTTATCCTGGCAAAGCGGGCCAATATGGTCTGCCAGGACCGAAAGGCGAACGCGGTCAAAATGGCCAACCGGGCGAAAAAGGATTTGTCGGCCCCAAAGGTCTCAAAGGATTGGACGGATTTAGGGGTCAAAAAGGCGAAGCGGGCTTGGCCGATTTCGGTATGAAAGGCGAGAAAGGCTATGCGGGTCAAAATGGCATCCCTGGGCCAAAGGGTTTTGCTGGTCTAACGGGTCAGCCCGGCCTACCGGGTCTACGTGGACAACCGGGAATTGATGGCGAGCCTTCTCTACCTGGACCGAAAGGCTACATGGGCCCAGTTGGCATGAAGGGCATTAGAGGACCCGAAGGACCGAAGGGAGAGATAGGTCCAGTGGGAGAACATGGAATTCCAGGAGCGATTGGTGATACAAAGGGCAATACGGGACATTTGTTTACAGTGTACGTTACAATTTAAAATTTTTTTAAAATAATATATCAAAATATGGTTTTAACGATGCATAGATTATACAAATATCGTTTATTGTGTGCAGTACATATTCTAGGTTTTGGTTTATTTCTGATTTGATGTAGGACAGTTTTTAGTGAGTAGATTCTAGACGTCAGTTTGCATTTAACAGTGGCGGTAGAATTTAAATTGAATTCATCACTTTACCAACTCTGCCAGTCCGGCATATTTTATGTAATGTGTGTGTGTGCCGAGGTGGAACTGGGTTCGAATCCTCCCTCCCCAATATCGGCCCAATAACTGTGGACCTACCTTCGGCTTAGGTAAAATGTCCACTGCGCTGAAAGATGCGCCTTTCCCGTCTCAAAACATTTGAAGTAGCAAAAACACAAATAATTTGAACATTTTTAGTTCAACTATTTTAATCTAATGTCAATTTAGATGAACGTAGATACATAACCGGTAGGGAATGTTTATCCCCGATGATGATAATGATGATTTCACACATTCATTCATTTTGATTAGTGACGTGGTCACCTCTTCATTATTTCCCATATTTATACGACATGTAGAACGATCGAGTTCGATGGCTTGATAAACGTAGCATAAACGTGACGTCGCCACTGTTCTCAAAGATTGACGAGGCCGCCTGATTTTTTGTAAGGGTTATCTCCCTTAGCCCAACAGCTACATATGGTATACGTATACCTTTAGATACCTTTTAAGCACCCACCCGCCGTAGCAGAAGCCCAGTTATACCGCTGTGCACTCGGACCCTGCTGTTATTAGTCTACATGCCTATAGGCACCTAGTCCAGGATGAACCACGTGGAGGACGAACAGTCAGGAATATCACCATTATTGGAAATTAAGACTTTATAAGCACTACTCAAATCCTCAGGATCATTAGCATCCCGATAATGATGATGATCGCTTGATAGTTTAAAAATGTAAGCTACATATTATGTTTTCAACTCCACCTAGAGGGGATCAGAAATATACCGATCTAGCCAGTTCCAAGCAATAGGAAGCGCATCCGATGGTAAAAAATGTCACGCGAAAACTGACCAAATACAGGGAATAAGTAGGAAAAAGATTCCGTAACTAAATTGTTCTATTTGTCCTCCTTCCATGTGGACGGGAGTTTAAATGCAACTCTAAACGTTCTTCCTGCCCATTGAAAACACCACCCGTTTAATTTTATCTTGCAGTCACAGCCAAACAGCACGGATACCATCGTGTCCGTCACTGACACGTAAATTGTGGGAAGGCTATTCGTTCCTTAGCATGACGGGATCGGAAAGAGCTCATGTCAACGACTTGGCTAGTCCTGGATCGTGTTTGCAGCTATTCAATCCAATTCCGTTCATGTTTTGCGAAAAACACGAAAATTGTTACTATGCCCAACGCAACGATCGAAGCTATTGGCTTAGCACGGAAGAAGAACCCATGATGTGGAATCCTGTTGCTGCAAACGAAACGCAGAGGCACATCAGTCGGTGTGTCGTTTGCGAAGCTCCTAGCAAGGTATAATAATAATAATAATAATAAGGATAACTTTGTTTTTGCAATATTCATCTGGCCTGTAATGCAACAATAATTGGGTCCCGATATTTTGTGTTTTTTTTAAACAGCTCTACGCTTTTCATTCGCAAACGCTGGAAATTCCTCGATGTCCTCAGGGTTGGTCGACTTTGTGGCCTGGAAGCAGCTTCCTCATGGTAAATAGACGACAGCAATTTTTTTTCTATTATTTACAATAGATAAGTAGCAATTAGAAGTTCGGTTTACAATTGTACTGAAAGTAACCTATTGAGACTAAAAATAATCATTTATTTGGTAATTGCTAATATTAAAAAAAAATATTGGATTTTAGATTGTGATGCAATCATCTGTTCAGTATTGTTGCTATATTTGTACAACACACAATCGATTCCGATTGCGTCTTGATTGACAGACGGAATCGATGTGACAGCACCGAGACGTATCACGCGCAAGTGACAATCAGCAATACATTACCATTATTGTAAATTAAGATTGTATAGAAATGATTCAAATCCTCGCAAAGTTATTGGAGCATTGATAATTTTTTAAGTGGTAAATTATACAAATTGTAGTACAAGTTCTTTCATCAGTCATGGGACACACTTGATTACACATTTGTCAACAAAACGATGTTTTTTATAAAAGCAACTGTTGATAGAAATCGATTGCCATAATCATTTATACTATCAGCATAGCCAGTTCTGTTTTCGTCTTGCTACAGTTTCTAGTACATTTCGATAAAAGGATGTCTTATCGGAAGTCCTAGAGAGACTTGCACAATTGTAAATCTACGGTGAATGAACGTAATACTGTCCAAATCAATGGTTGTGTTTTGTGATACCATTCAACTATTAACAATATTGACATTTTCAAAAAATTGAAAACAGAGTAAATGAGTTGCCTAAAATTCATTCATTGGGGTTGGTGACATAACCATTTCTACGGAGAAAAACAAAGTTTCATGGCTGGTAGACAGCATCTTTGTGACGTCGCCCCTTTTCGCAAAGATTGACGGGGCCGCCTGAATTTGTGTCAGGGTTATCTCTTTCAGCTCAACGGCTATATACGGTATACATATATCTTAAGTACTCCAGATGTATGTTTGCAATGAAGCGGAAACCCAGTTATTCAGCTGTCCCTGTTATTATTAGTCTAGATGCCAATAGTAATCTAGTCCACGAGGCACCACGTGAAGGAGGAACAGTTTTGAATATCATCATCATCATCATCATCATTGGAAATAGGGATTTTATAAAGATCACTCATTTCCTGAGGATCATTAGCATCCCACTTGCTTAAAAATAATTTATATTATAAAATATATATTCATATATAAAAGTAGATAATAAAAGCTATATATTTTAAACATTCATCGTATCGTAAAAGACAGAAACAATAAACTGTCTAGCTCTAAAAATAGTACATAATATGTAATAGAAATCAACAAGTGGGCAATACCCCTTGGTATAGAAATAATTACACGTGCAACCCGACAAATAGCAAAATAATTATACATCCACATTTTACACAGAACACCGGCTACGGAGCCCAAGGCGGAGGACAACAGCTGGCTTCGCCAGGAAGCTGCATTTCCCAATTTCGGTCACACATGTTCATCGAATGCACCGCCAAAGGATTGTGCGGCTTTTTCGAGGAACACAAAAACTTTTGGCTCCGAGTTATGCCAAGCTCGATGGATGAACACATGTTTGGAATGGTTATGGGCACGACCATCAAAGTTCGCAACAGTCAGGATTCGGTTAGCAAATGTGTCGTCTGTATGCGTACCCAGCCCATGTCTTCGTTTTTCTATACTTTCTAATAACTTTTCAATTTACCAAATTTCTGTGTGTGTGTGTGTGTGTAATTAAGGTCTGTCTTCGTGCATTTTTATCTACAAAACACAATTGAATCAATACTTTCTATTATTTATGTCTTGCTAAACAAAAAAACATGTTCAATGGATAGTTTTTTGATCGCTTTATTATTATTATTATTATTATTATGAAGAGATATAGACTTTTCTGTTCTGTAGTGAAAAATTTTATTTTTTTGAAATGTAATAATCAACTCTTATTTATTGTCAATCTGTTTCATTAGTAATCTATATATGCTTGTAAGTATATATATATATATATATATATATATATATATAAAGATATGTTAAAGATTATATTGTCTTGTGTACTTGAGTCATATTAATGGGATCGATTGAAGTAACTCTGCATGTTATTCGTATTGTGTAGATGAAAATTCAACGAAAACATTGGAATTGATATTACTACAGCGATTGGCCAATCCAATTGTACATCATGATCATTCATTGTGGTTGGTGACGCGTAGGTACATTTTCACTATTTCTATATTTGTACGGCATATAAAACGATCGACTTCACACACGTAACAAACGTGGAAGAACGACGAAGGTTCATGGCTAATAGACGGCACCACTGTTGATAAAGATTGATAAAGATTGACAAGGCTGTATAATTTTATGTCAGGTTCATTTCCCTTAACCCAATGACTTATTATTATTATTACAAAACCCTTTTGCTTCAAAGAATGAGCATGAGACAATAAGACAACAATTAAAACATTCTACCAAAAGTTTTGCTTGATCCCCCATGAAACATTCATTTCAATTAGATCTTCCCGAATAGTTATTAGCCAAGTTTTCTGTGGTCTGCCAACCTTTCTTTTACAATTGTCCATTCCAAAACCGTTCTTGCCGGTCTTCCGGGCGGTAAACGTAGGATTTGACCAAGTAATTTTCTTCGTCTAATTGTAATGATGTGATGGAGTGA
>JAKXYG010001197.1:0-237500 GCA_025895645.1 Cardicola forsteri
CCGCCTGATATTTTGTCAGAATTATCTTCCTTATCCTAAATGCTGTATACATTTACCTTAACATGTCTTTGAAGTATTCCTTGTTTATGCTTGCATCCACTCGCCGAAGCAGAAACGCAGTTATACCGTTGTGCACTCGGTCCGTGTCTGTTGGCATCTAGTCCAAGATGCACCACATGGAGGAGGAACAGTCAGGACTATCACTGTTAGGACGATACCAAATCACGATCGAAGCATAATGAAGTCCGAGTGTGTGACGGACAGCCAGTGGAGTGGATAGCAAGCCCACTCCTCTATATATGTTATGTGTAATTTGGAATATTTGATTCTGGTCAAAACCTTGTGTTGTGTTCTTGTTTTGAGCCGTGGGACTAGTGGGTTAACAAGTCCGACGTATTCAGACAAAAAGTAGCTCAGTCGAACACTAATCCGCCCAACACTCAGGTATAACAGTCACCATCATTGGAAATTCAGACTTTACAAGCACTACTCAAATCATCGTGGATCATTAGCATCTTTCAGTGCCGGGGTGGTTTAGCGGTACAGCGCTCGAATTCAAACCTCGGTGGGCATCGGGGTTTGGATCCCATCACCGACCCACTAAAATGCGGGTCCACGCTCGGCTTCGCCAAAATGTCCACTGCTGAAAGATACGCGTTTCTCGTGCAAACATTCAAGGTAGCAAACATAAAAAATTAAAAACATATTTTTAAATTTTTTAATATACCTTGTTCATTGGCAACCTTGGTCAACAACTTGTACTGATTAACATTCAATTGCAATTCTTCCAATTTTTCATCCATCAGCTTCTTCAATGTAGACAATTCGTCTTCCAACGAGTTGATACGCTTAAAAAGATTATTAAACGATTATTTGATGGTCAACCAACCTTTTTGGACTCCGAATAAAGCTGTTTTTCGCGATTCAACTGGACCAACAAATCGCTCTTTTCCGAAATCATCAAATTGAAATTGAAATCCAACTTTTGTTTCTCGCCAACCAGACGATCGAATTCTTCCAAAAATTTGACAACAAGCGGCAAAATTCGGTTGTACGATCCATTGCCATAAACATCGTGCATCAATTCGAATTCTTTGTAAAATACTTGAGCCAAATGATACACTCGTGAACTGACATTGCAAGTGTTAAAATAATCTTTGGTGGCCATTGTTGACAAGTTAAAGAAAAACTTCTACCAACTATTATTATTATTATTATTATTACGAGTTGATATGCATGTAGAAAATGCTATTGCCTGAAAAATAGAATGGATAAGAATTTTTATAAAACGATCAATAGGTAGCATTTATAAAATTTAACATTTTAAAGCATTAGGGGATTCGCTTTATAATTCCAAATAAAAATATGAGAAGACATAAACTGAGATGAATTCATTTCGTATATTCTCGTCAGTCACAAACATATAACATTTTAGTAGATATATACAAAAAGAGGGTACAGATGATATTTAAGTTAGTAAACTCACAAACAAACACGAACTGTTTTGTGCACACAAAGCAAGTTTCATCAATGCGTGAATATAAACAGATTCGATAATTTTCAACATATACGAAGCTGGAGAAGTAATTGGCATTTAAAAACAATTTTTGAAATTGATCTAATGTTTTGTTTGTAGTAGATGACGTAATATGAGAGAAGTGCTTAAGTGTTCACTTCCGTTTGACCTATTGTTGATCCAGTTTGGAATGTGTTCTTTAGCCCGGCTAGAATTTTGGTGTTGATTTCATTTGACATTATGTAGTCACCTAAGTAGTCCACCGTCTCTTCTAGCGGTACGTTTGTGAAAAGTTACTCGATGTCAATTGAGGCCATTGTTTTGTTGTATATGTTAAGTTTATCTGTATTCACTAAACTCAAAGGTGTCTTTGAGATATGTACTCAATTGTTCCTCAACTGGATCGACCAGGTGCTTCAGCCATTTTGCAAGTTTATGGTATAGTGAATTTACCATAGATAGAATTGGTCTAATGGGAGTGTTTTCTGTATGAGTCTTTAGTAGTCCATACAATTCAGACGTGTGGTTACCAATTGGCTTTAGAAATTAATATTCCGATTCACTGATGAAATTATGAAGCTTTAGAATCTGAAGTTTGTAACTGATTTACTTTTCAATTAAATCGATGTTGTCTTTTGTAGCTGTTGGTTTGAATTTTGATCGGTCCTCAAGTATTTTATTCGTTTTTTCAATGTAATGAGCTTTGTTCATAATTATTGTTCCAGATCCTTTGTTCAGTCTAAGAATAATTATATCACTGTTTTGTTTGAGCTGTAGGGGAGATGATGGTAATATTTTTGCTGTATGGTAGTGAAAAACTAAATCCACCAGTTTGAATTTAAACTAATTCTCCTGATCAGTATTGGTTGGATCTGTTTATATTCACATTGAAATCTGCTTTGTGTGCACAAAAGCAGTTCGTCACTACATTGAACTTAGCTTGGTTGTAATGTTTGTATTTGTGTATATTTGTGAGTTGTACTAACTTAAATGTCATCTGTATCCCCTTTTTGTATATATATACTAAAATGTTATGTTTATGACTGACTCACAGTTTATGTCTTCTCATATTTTTATTTGAAAACTTAACATCCCTGAATACTTAGAAACAAACTGAAAAAATAGCATCTATACAAGAGTTACAAGAGTAGTATACTAAAAAAACAAGCTTCGAGTCTTACAAGTGTTAGGAAATAGATATCAAAATTAAAATAAATAGGTACTGTTAGTTTGATTCACTCATCACAAATATGTATTCAAGTTTCAAATAATTGACACACAGATGATACTGCAGTTTAAAGCAAAAACTAAAACATGTTACTATCTTCAAATAATTAATAAATATTAAATAATTTGTTTATCAATAAAAAGATAAAAGCACAATCATTAATAAAGTTGTTTTTCTACACAAATAACTAATAAAATAGAGGTACTCCAAACAAAACTAGAAATTTTTATATATCCACAAAACTAGTGTCCTAGTTTTATTTAAAATAGAAAAACATTACATAGTCCAATAGAAATACACATTTAGAATACCCTTACTTCATTCATTTTCTTGGTTAGTAACATAATCTTTACTTTATTATTTTCCATATTTGTACAGTATATTAAACAATCGATACCGATGGCTTAATAAATGTAACAAACATAGAATAATGACAAAGTTTCTTAGCTAGTAGATGACATCCTTGTGACAGCGCTACTAATCGCAAAGATTGACGAAACTGTTTGATTTTTGTCAGGGTTATCACCCATAGCCTAAAGACTGCATATGATATATGTATATTTTTCAAGTACCGTGTGCGTATGCATGCACCCATCCAGAGAAGCGGAAGCTCGGTACTACGCTGTGTACTCGGTACTACGCTGTGTACTCGGTACTTTATGTATTAGCCTAGATACTTAAATGCACCTAGTCTAAGATTTGCTACGTAGATGTAATAGTTAGAAGTATTACCATCGTTAGAAACTGACACTTTATAAGCATTATTCAAATCCTCAGAATCATTAGTATCCCTAAAATACCTTAACCGCTCAAAAAACTGTAAATATTTCATTAAAAATTTAATCACTTACACCAAATTATCTTTTACAAAAATATAATTTTAATTTAATTTAATCAAAAATTGTAATGCCCTAGAATTAAACAATATTTGATCACATAAAACCTTCAAAATAAAAAATCCATAAATGATCTCTCAAATCGTTTATAATAAAGCAATCAAGTAGCACATGGGTATAACAATCTTGATCAAATTGAAAATTAAAACGTTTTACTTAAATTTCAGTTAATATAGTGTTCTACATCTACTAATCTTATTTTCTAAACACATTCTAATTCTTCTGTATAAATATTAAAAGCAATTATGCAAAACATTTTAGCTAATAAAAATGTTAGTGTTATATATATATATATATATATATATATATATATATATATATACATATATATATATATATTACATTAATAAAAATAATTTTCAAAAATATATTCGTGTAAAAATACCAAGCAATTTTCAAATAAATACTTATCTATTATTTATATGTATCTTAAAAGTTTAAACCAAACAATAAACATATTTAAACTTTAAAACTAGAATAATCGAGCATTTTCGTTAACAATTGTTTGACCATCGTTTATATAAAATAATTTTTTAAATATTCTTAAACTATAATTGTACTAATTTTTAAAAATCTTCTTTTAAAGCAAATAATCCTATACAAACTGTCACACATTTCACTCGTTAAAAAGTTTTCACATTATTTAAGCTATGCATAATTTTTATTTATTCTAATAACAATTTAAAATTAATAATTAGTTATATCAAAAAAACAAAACTTTATAATTTTTCTCTTTTATGAGAAAACAATGATAACAAAAAATATTATTATTTTGTACATCTTTAAACGTTTTAGTTATTAAATTCAGTAAACACGAGAATAAGTTGATAGAAAATTCTAAAAAGTATAAATATCCTTTATTTCATAAACATTTTTTTTAATATTAATAAATAAAATCTTACAAACGCAAAAACATATTTGCATACATCAAAAAAACGTATAAACATAAAAAACGATAAATAACTAATCTCCCTCACAGTATTTTCAAGGCAAATGTTTGAAGAATAGAACGCGCTAAATAAATAAAAAACAATACAATTAA
Organism: Cardicola forsteri; assembly: GCA_025895645.1. Classification (NCBI taxonomy): domain Eukaryota; kingdom Metazoa; phylum Platyhelminthes; class Trematoda; order Strigeidida; family Aporocotylidae; genus Cardicola; species Cardicola forsteri. Next base: position 4,683 of record JAKXYG010001197.1, read on the forward strand.
ATAATTTTTGTAGCGGTGAAAATCAACAAAAATAATTTGATGTCGCAAATAGTAAACCGTATTATTTTATTTCATCAAACATTAACATTTAATTTTTCATTAATATTTTACGAATATTGACCATTTTTGTTTAAATGTATCAGCGGTACATACCAGTGGGAACGGTTATAAAAACAACCGTTTCTAGGCCGTTTGTCTCTTCCGTTACGTCTTGTTATTCCGCTTCCATCTTGGTCTTTCCCACAAACTGATTCCGTAGTCTTTGGCAATAAACATTTCCAGTCCCGTCTTTGCGTTCATTACTACACGTAATCAGAATAGACATATGGTATTGGAGGGAAATTACAACTAGGCGAACACACGCAACCTTCGACGACAAGCAACGCTGTTTGTTATATCAAACCGCCTCCATCTCGCGTTTAGTAAGCCCGGCTACGTAGCCAGCAACCTGAAGTCAATTCGCTAAACTGTATAACCAAAATTATGTTTTTTTTAATGATGAAAAAATAATTGGATACTTTTGTTAAGAAAATAACTGTTGGTTTCATATTGATAAAAGCTTTTCTTTATATATTGTAAAAAAATGTAAAATGAGATTAAAAAAAGAAATCTTTATAAATAAAACAGATTTAGAAATTAAAATAAAGAACATATAATATAGTGCACGTTTACTATATTAATGAATAGGAAGAATAAGCGATGTATATAAAAACAGAAATCTACAAATAGAGTCAAAATATTGTTTTGTAAAAAATAAAAAAACAAATATTTAAAAAACCGCTTGTTTAAAGTGAAGTGTGAGTGGTACTGCTGCTCACAAACGTTGTATGTTTTTGTTATAAAATATAATTTTAACATAATTTTATTTACTTTATTTTGGTGTTTGTTTAAAATTATTTGATACCATTACTTAAGTTTTTGCTACAATTATAAATTTGCTCATAATTAATCGCATTTAAAAATTTTTGTTTGTTAGAAATTTTGATAATAAGTTTAAAGGTTCCAATATGATATAGGTAGTAATATAAATATAAACATTAAATTAAAAAATAAATATATAAGATAACTAATTACTAGAGAGAACAAGCTGGGGATGATCTTCTTCATTTAGCAGTTAATTTATTTGCTAAGGAACAAATTCTTTTCTCGTTACTTTATAGGCCTCCTTTGTTTACAAAAGAAACTAATAAGGCTCTGTTTGTGGAATTAGAACACTTTCTATAAATATTCTATTATTTTGGACGATTTTAACAGCCCTTCAATTACCTAGCACTCTTGTTTTACTAACTTACTCGATACCCAGCTCCTCTAGTTTAGCATTGATCATGGTTATATTCAACATTCTGCTCTTACCAAATTCAGATTTAAATGTACACCTTTTTGCCTAAATATTATATTTTTAAACTCATCCTTTTTAAACATTTGCCTCCTCTCGAAAAGAGTGATCACCCTCTCCTCTTTTTGACTGTTCATCTGCCATTTTTTGGTACCTAAGTTTAGAATCGAGTTAATCCCTAATTTTCGAAATCTGATTTTACTGGGTTACGTAACTTCCTCAGTCAAGCTAACTGTTTCCATTATACTTAATTAGATTTACTTATTAAGAGCGTTAGTTAGTGACTTATGGATAAGCAACCCTATAGGCTACTACTGAAATCAAATACGGATAGAAATGTTTTATTTAAGTTTATAAAATGCCAAAAATATTTCGGTGTTTCCCAATCATGTTTGAAGGAACGTAGGCTCTTGCTTCCCTTCTTCTGAGATGTGTAAATATTTTAGCTCTTATTTTAAGTCAGACAGACAACCCTTATTTTTTTAATATATATAAACCCTTTCTCTCATTTGGCATACCTCATATTTTTATCCCTTCGGTGCAACGTCAGCTCACTAGACTCAAATCTACATCCCGTGGACCTGATAGAATCTATCCACGTATCATGAAAGAATGTACTGACATTATTGCTTCTAAATTAGTTAATAAATTTAACTGTCCATCAATACTGGAATTCTACCTAATGTTTGGAAACAGGTTTTCATTATGTTTATCTATAAATCTGGTGATAGATTTTTTCTAATTAGTTAGAAGCCAATTAGCATCCTGTCTGCCCCGAGTAAAGTCCTAAAAAAGTTAGTTAAGCAAAACTCGCGAGGTGAGGCGTGCGTCACGCTACACGTCCATTGGAGCGTTACAGGTTAATACACGAGTTGATTAGGAGAAATCTCCTTATGGTCCTCGGTTCAAAAATATCAATATCAATCAATTAAAAGATACAAGATAAAGCAATAAAAATAAAACATGAAGTAAGTGTTAAACAAAATTAGATAATGCAAACTTGTCATATAATAATTTAAAAACATGAAAATTAGGAGCATCAACAATGTAAGCTGGGAGGTTATTCCAGGTAGATATGATCCTATGGGAGAAAAAGTGCTGCCTGATCCTCTTATTTGCCCGGGGCTTAAGCAACTTAAAATTGTGTCCTCTACAATTATCTTCTAATTTAGCGAAGTAAGGATATAAAGAGTCAGACTTAAATAATTGGTTGACTAGTATTAAGTCGCCTCGGAGTCTCCTATCTGTTAATAGGAAGAGATTTAGACTAGAAAGCCTGTCTCCATACGGAAGGTACTTAAGAGCCGTGGGAAGTCTTGTGAATTTTCTTTGCACTTTTTCTAACAGGGTCGAATATTTAACGAGCACTGGGGAGGTTACTTGGACGCAATATTCGAGATGAGGTCTAATATATAAGATATATAAAAGTCGAGATAGGTCCGGAGAGATTTTACCTAGGTGTCGTCTAAAAATGTATAAAATGTATATTTCTGAGAAACCTTGAGTGATAAAGCAGAAAAGTGGAGGAGATGAATCGATTGTTACACCCAGGTCTTTGACTGTATGTACTTTTAGGATGGGCGGCTGTTTAGGTAGCGGCACAAAATAACTATTAGAGTTCATCTTACCTAATGCTAAATGAAAACACTTAGACCTGTTTAACGGGAGTTTATTCATCCTTTTCTTCTTTTTTGAAGATTATTACGGTGTTTTTTGCATTGTAATAGGCACTTGTTTTATTTTTCTTTAATATTTATAATTTTTGCTCGTTTTCTATAATTGTTAACTTCCACTATCTACCTTGATTTCAAATACTTTTTTCTATGACTAATCCCCCTTTACCTCACCATCCATTTCATATTTCCCCTTGAATCTTACTAATATTATCGATAATTTGAACCAAGGACAAAAAGGAGTTTCTCTTAATTAACTCGTGTATTAACCTGTAACATTTAGTGTACTTTGTCATTTAGAATAAGTTCATTGATCCGACTGAGCACGGATTAATGCTACTGAGATCCTGTCTCTCCAATTTTTTTTTACAGACAATCTTACGTCTATTCTTGATTATGGTCTTTCAGTAAATGCTATCTATTTTGATTCTGCCAAGGCTTTCAATAAGGTTTTACACTTTTTCAGGCGCTTCAGAATCAGGGAAGTTTTACTCAACCGTAGTTTTAGTGTTAAGCTTGAAATTGACACTTTTCATTGTGTAATCTTAGCTCAGCGGTCCCTTAACGTTCGGTTCTAGGTCTTATATAATTTATTTTATTTATTAATAATTTACCCTCAGCGGTTCATTCGAACATCCTGCTCTATGCAGATAATATGAAAATTTGGGGCTCTAGCCCTAAATTATTGCAATCCGACATCCAGAATATATTCAACTGATCTCTTAAAAATGGGCTTCCGCTAAACTGGTTTAAATGTTCTCATTTACTAATTAGAAAATCCAATAACAACAGTTATGTTCCTTTACCAAATTTCTCGTCCATATCAGAAGTGCATACTGTCAAGGATCTGGGAGTGGTATTTATCTCGTCTCTCCAATTCTTAGCGCACCATTCTAAGGCTTCGCAGACGCATATTTTTAAACGGAATCTTGGTAGAGTTTCTCTTGATTCAGTCCGGCTTCTTTGTTATATATTAGACCTCACCTCGAATACTGTTGAAACGTAATTCAATATTGTTAGAAAAATTTAGAGAAAGTACACGAAACTTCCTTGGGCTTTCAGACATATCCGTTATAAAGATAGGTTGTCTAGTCTAAATAGGAGACTCCGAGACGATCTAATTCTAGTTTATCAAGTATTTAAATCTGACTCCCTGCTTCACCAAATCAAAGGACAGTCGTAGGGAAGATATTTTTAAGTTGCGTAAGCCCAGGATGTACAATAAGATTATACAACACTATTTTTTCCATTGGGTTGTTTCTACCTGGAACAGCCTTCCCGCTAATATTGTTAATGCTCCCAGTTTTCTTGCTTTTAAACTAGCCTATGACAAGTTTCCTCTCAATAATTATGTTTAATACTTTTCACTTGTGTTCGGCTCATTTGTGCCCTTTCGTTATTGTTTTATATCACTTATTTTTAATTATACTTTTTCCTTCGTCTGATATTTATGAACCGTCTTCATTATTTTGTATTTATATGGCACATAAAATAATCGACTTCGATGGCTTGATAAACGTAACAAACAGGGAAGAATTACGGCGTTTCTTTGCTAGTATACAACATCCTTGTTATGTCGCCACTGTTCACAAAGATTGACAATGCCGTCTAATTTTTTCAAATTTATCTTCCTTAACCAAACGGCTATATATATAGTATATTCATATCTTAAGACACCTATTAAGTACCCTGGATATATGCTTGTACCTGTTCGATAAAGTGCAAGTCCACTCGGTTCTTGCTATTAGTCTAAATGCCAATCAGACAGTTCAGGATGAACAATCAAGAATATTACCGTCACTGAAATTTGAAACTTTTAAGAATTAATAAATCCTCAAAATCATTACAATCCCTGTAACAAATTTGATAGTAGCATAATTATTTCCTTATTGTTTCTACACCATGTTAAACGATCAACGACAGATTTTTAAGCATAAAGAACGCATCACTGCTTCTTAGCTTATAAGCGACACCATTGTTCACAAAAAAGAATAAATATGCCCGTTTTTATCAGACATTCATTCATTTTGGTTGGTGACGTGGTCACCTCTTCATTATTTCCCATATTTATAATGACATGTAGAACGATCGATTTTGATGGCTTGACAAGCGTGGAAGAATAACAAAGTTTTTACTGGTAGACGGCATCCGACGTCGCCACTGTTCGCAAAGATTTGACGAGGCCGCCCCGATTTTTTGTCACGGTTATCTCCCTTAGCCCAAAGGCTACATATGATATACGTATACATTTAGATACCTTTTAAGTATCCTGGGTGTATGTTCGCATCCATCCGCCGTAGCGGAAGCCCAGTTATACCGCTGTGCACTCGGGACTTCGCTATTATTAGTCTAGATGCCTAGGGGCACCCTAGTCCAGATGCACCACGTGGAGGACTAACAGTCAGGAATATCACCATCATTGGAAATTCGAGACTTTATAAGCATTACTCAAATCCTCAGATTGTTGAGCATCCCTTATCAGACATGTCGTCTAATCAACAACCATATATATACACCCTGAGATATCTTCTCAGTACCTTCGGTCCGATCCATCTTAATTTGCGTCCAGGATACACAAAAATTAGCATCCCAAATTGTGAAGTGACTATACTGCCAACCAATAGCCGGTAACCATAACCAAAAATACAAGATTCTATGGAACTTATGTTCGTTTTGGGTAAAAAAACTGCATCAATGTGAGTTATGAACATTATTGAGAATGCTTTACAAAATATAGCAGCAATTGTACAGAATGTGACCTTAACAATGTACGTTGTATATTTCATCATCGGGGATAAACATCCCACACTGGTTATCATCACCCAGGATAGTCCAAATTACCAGACGTCTGAAAAATATCAAATTTTGCTATGTGCACTTAATGAACGACAATTGAGGTATGCTGGCTTTAAATGTTGATTACATCCCAAATTAAACCCTTTCAATAATATCTATTAGCCGTAAACGGTCGCCCAACTAAATGATTCATTTGGACGAGGAGGCTTAGCATAAATAAAGGGACTGAGTTCGCGTACTACACAATTGTCCAAAGTTTCCGTTAATCACTCGGTCTTCTTTTCATCTGAGTAACAGATTGAGAAGACCACCACTACTTAGCGCGTCCACAGGTGACAGATAGTGAAACGGCTTTTAGCAATAAAGGTTGTGAATAAGGCTGTTCCAAATAAATAACTGTAGACTAAACGATACCCAGGCATTAAGGTCGTTGTAACAAGTTGACAACGGTTATCGATGTCACCTTGAATATTAATACCAATCAGTCCTATTTAAAAATAGCACTGCTTGCTCTATCCGGAGAGACCTAGAAAACCTGGTTTAAAGATTGTTTTGTCTTCATCATCATCGGGGATAAACATCCCCCATCGGTTATCACTGTGGCAGTCCAAAAAAACCAAAACGTCTGCAAAAACGTCAACTTTTTGTAGTATGTACTCAAAGAAAACACTTGAGGTGTGCTGACATTAAATGTTAATTATATCCCGAGTTTAACACCTCCAATGATCTCTGTTGGCTGCATAGGGTAAACAAACGGACGCCCAATTAAGTAATTCATTTGGATGAGTGGGCTTAGCATAAATAAAAGGACTGAGTGCGCGTGCTACAATGTCCGTCCAAATTTTCCGTTGGTCGCCTAGCCTTCTTATTCATCCGGGTAATGGGTGGGCTTACATAGATATTCTGACTGGATGAGTGGGCGATCTACGTAAAACATGGCCAATAAATGTTAAGAGACTTACAAATATCTGAGAATGGTTGAAATATTTTACTAGTTATTAACTGAGTGTGTTCAATAGAGGACAACGAGCGAAACCATATGGATTTTAAACAGCTTTTCTCAAAATGAACAAGCTTTTGTGTATCTACTTGGGTGAGAGTCCAAGTTTCGCATGCGTAAACAAGAATGGAACGCACTAAACTCTTATATATTGTGATCTTGGTTTTAATAGAAATATTACTTTTGTTCCATAAAGGTTTACTTAAACTCCCAAAGGCTGCAGCAGAAAGGTGAATACGTCGCCAAATCTCTGAAGAGTTGGATCTTTTATTATCTATGACCGAGCCTAGATACGTAAATTCATCAACCACAGGGAGTGGGCTACCATTAACAGTAATTGAATTTCTAAAGGGGACGTTTGCTAAAGCCACCGTTTTTTTAGTATTAAGATATAAACCGTATTTATCTGAGGCTTTTTGAGTAAATAGAACCGCATTTTGTAAATCTTTTTTGGTTTCTGTCATAAGAACCGCATCGTCTGCATATTGAAGATTCGCTATCTTGCGACCACCACGAGTTATACAGCCCTCAAATGACTGGGATACCTTATCAAAGATGTCATCAACTACAAAATTGAAGAGTGTGAGTGCTAAAACACATCCTTGGCGGACACCTGAATTTATGTAAATTGCATTTGTTAAAGAATCTCTATTCCGTATTACTGCGTTTGACGACGTGTATAACGATTTAATAATGTTAACAATCTTGGCAGGAATTCCTTTTGCAATAAGAAGATTCCACAGCAGGTTGCGATCAACAGAATCAAAGGCGGCTGAATAATCAATAAATGCACAATATGTAGGCTGTTGGTATCGCGATCAAAGTTCTAACATTCTACGAACAGTATGGATTTGATCGATGCATCCCATCCCAGGACAAAATCCAGCCTGTTCGGCTCGTGTTCGACGCTCCCGTTCACCACGAATCCTGCGTAAGATAATATTTACCAAAATTTTTGAAGCCCTACAAAGTAAACTGATTCCTCTATAATTAGCGGGGTCTGTTGTGTCTCCATTCTTATGGATTGGGATTATAATAGCTTGTGTCCATACTTCTGGAATTTTCTCTTTTTTCCAAATGGAGTTTATTAAGGAGTATAAATCTTGAATAATATTTATCCCGCCATACTTAAAAACTTCTAATGGTATGCCATCTATTCCTGTAGCCTTCCCATCTTTCAGTTGATGGCATGCTAAGATAATTTCTTCGTGCGAGGGGGACTCTATCGAAACTACGTATGGGGAATCAGGGGTTGTAAGGAGTTGGTTGGAAACCTTCGCCGCTTCGTGTTTGATGGGATTGGCGACTCTTGCAAAGTGTGATGTCCATTGATCTGCAGAGATCGCCAATGAGCGTTGATTTTGGAAGGAATGTCCTTTTGCAAATTTCATTAATCTTCTTGAATAAGGTTTGAGTATTGTTACGCATTGCAAGCATTCTCAATTCCTCAGCTACATGCGACCAATATTTCTCTTTGATCATTATTGAAATTCGTTATATAGCTCCGTATCTTCTTGTCTCCATTCAATTTTCTTGTGCTGGTTTTTGTTCAAAAAATTCATTTCGTAAAACTTCTGTGGAGTTGGAAACCTGGAAATTTTTGATTGTATGTTGAGTTTCCTGGGTACAACTCCAGAGGCTGCATTTAGTTTAGATGTGATTAAGTTCCAATTATGTTCTACTTTATTGTTATTATTTATGGAAGGACCAGCATTTACATATGCTTTTCAAATGATTCCTGAATATGGGACGCGTATTAGATTTATAGTTCAGGCGATTAAAGTGTTTTATTTGACTGAAATTTAAGTGAGAGTATGCACTTTAATAACCGATCACTTCCATTTTCGTTCCAGTACAGCAGCCGTGGAATGCACGCACGTCTTTAATTAATGAAAACCAGTTACGAGAGGCAAGAACGTAGTCAATTTGAGATGGTAACTTGCCCCTTATACGTGGTTAAGCGACGTGGATGATGTTGGAACATTGTGTTAGTGACTACTAAATCATGTTGTAACGCATAGGTACTAAGATAGTCACCGTTTGAGCAATTGCTATTGCTAGTCGTCCATTTACCAACTGCTGAGCAAGCAGCATCAACTGGCAAGAAATCCCCCATTACCATTATAAATTCGATTTGTTTTCTAAATTAGTAGTTGTGGCCGCCAATAGTTCATAAAATGTTTGTATTTCTAACTCTGTGTGACTTGATGTGGGAGCGTATACATTTACTATACCTAAAATTAAATCTCCCAGTCTGAAAACGGGCGGTCATAATTCTAGAATTAATAGGCACCAATCAATAAGAGCTTCCCGTCGCACTTGAGGACGTAACGATCGCAACACCATATTTGGCGGTCCAGAAACATCACATTGAGAAGGCCAAAAGATTGATCCTGAAGGTAATTTTTTAGCACAAGTTCCTGAATGACGGTTTCTTTGAACACAGAATATTAACATTATGACGGTTAGACTCAGCAGCAACACAATTTGCGCAACCAGTGTCGACAATGAGCGCACGTTCCATGAGCCAACGTTAAGCGGACATTTTGGTTTTAATGGTAAATCCGGATTTAATACCGGGTATTGAGTCGCGAGTAATATTCACAGAGCAGGCAGTAGTCGCGAGTCACATTCTGCTTTGTTTGAGCTCTGAGAATGGTGGGCGCGAACAATTTGGTCATCAGTTTCAGCCCTGTTGACCACGGCCTTAATTGATTTTGTGAGAAAGCCACCGCGAGTATATAGACCAGTTGGCCGCGGCCAGCCATCCTGGTGAAAAGACGAGCAATTTTTAAACCACCTTTTCTAGGCCCTCTCCGAGTGGAGCGGCAGTGCTGTCCCTAAATAGGGCTGCTTGGTGATAATACCAGTGACACCGATAACCGTTGTCGCCTTCTTGTCAACGCGTTAACGACCTTAACGCTTGGTCCACGGCTGTTTATTTGGCAAAGCCTTATTCACAGCTAACCTTTATTGCTAAAGGTCGTTCCACTATCCGCCACCTGTGGACGCTAAGTGCAGGGGTCGGTCTCCCCCCTCTCACCAGGATAACTGGTCTATATACTGCGGTCAAAACTACTACAAAAGTCAATTAACTACTCATGGTCAAAAAGGCATACTGATGACCAAATGCAAAAAACAATTCTCAGAACTCAAACAAGGCAGAATAGACCCGCGACGCTACTACATGCTGTAAATATCACTCGCAATAATGTACCGCTTATTAAATCCAGGATTTGCCCATTAAAACCAAATAGATTTCAGATGTATGCTAGTATCCATTAATGGAACAGAAGTCTAGTAAAAGCCCAGTTATAACGCTGTGCAGTCAATCCTTGGTGTCATTAGTCTAGATGCCAAGGGCACACGGTCCAGAATGCACTACATGGAGGAGGAACAATCAAGGATATCACGTGTGGTATTTGAGACTTTATAAGCATTACTCAAAACATCAGGAGTAGTATCCCTCATACTTGAATCAGACTGACACAGATGACAGGTTGAACGTAGAATTACACCTGGATATTTAAAAGTATACGCATGCCTTTCTCCTAAAAATTACCTCCATTAATCCTTGTAAACAGTGGTGCCATCACAAAAATGTTATATATCAACCAGGAACTGTTTCAAAAATCCTTCCGGCATCTATTTCGTATACAAGATTTCTTTTTCATATAAAAAAAATCAAAAATCGACAATATCATTAACCCATTCACTCAAATATATTTGTAGATAACCTGTATAAATACAAAGTGACACAGAAAAGTTCCAATAGATAATGAGATTTGATTGTAATATAGAATGGCAATCATTCTCCATTCAATAGACAATAAACAAGGAGCACACTAAAATATACCACGTAAAATGCCGACATTTAACGCAGAATTTTCGTTCGTATATCACAAACCCAATCAAAATTCAGTAACTGAAAGAACAATTTTTGAAGCCATGCAAAGTTAACTTATATACTAAACAGTCAAATATTAACTTGTATAAATCTTTAAATGTTAGAAAACACTACTAAAATCAATGAACCCATAATATTGAACAATCGGAGAAAACTGCATAAAATAAGTGTTTATGTTTAAAAATTATAAATCTTTATCAAAAAACGTTGCACCATCTATATGAGGTGACTAAACAAAAATGATTAGCAACAAAATTTAAGATGACTTCCAATTATACAACCTACCGCCAAAGATGATCCAATTGAAATTATGATTTAGGGATGCTAATGATCCTGAGGATTTGAGTAATGCTTATAAAGTCTCAATTTCCACGATGGTGATATTCCTGACTGTTAGTCCTCCACGGTGTATCCTGACTAGTGTCTTAGGCATCTATAGACCAATAACAGCAGGGTCCGAGTGCACAGCGGTATAACTGGGCTTCGCTACGACGGGTGGGTGCGATACACCCAGGATACTTAAAGGTATCTAAAGGCATACGTATAACATATGTAACCCTTCGGCTAAGGGAGATAAACCTGACAAAAAATCAGGCGGTTCCGTCACCTTATGAACAGTGGCGACGTCACAAGGATGCCATCTACCAGCCAAGAAATCCTTTGTTATTCTTCCACGTTTGTCAAGCCATCGAAATCGATCGTCTCACATGTCGTATAAATATGGGAAATACTGAAGAGGTGACCACGTCACTAACCAAAATGAATGAAATTATGATTTGGACATCTACATACAAACGCTTAATTAGAATAACGATAGCGAGAAACGTACTTAGATTGGTGCTGTTAGAAACAACCTTATTTATTCTGAGTGGTTGTAGCGTTAAACCAATTGTAATTAAGTGACTCCAAAAACAAACCCAATGCAACATTTTGACAAATCATCGGTTCCATCACAAATGTTAAACATAAATTCACACCAAACACTCAAAACAAACGTTTACAAATCCAATATTGACAAAAAAAATCTCAATCGTAAAGTACTGTGAACGTCATTATTTACAACAAAGCAAACCCGTTTTAAAACTGATTCGATACTTAAATTAAAATTTTTTAAACTGCAACAGTAAAATTGGTTGCATAAATGACAATTAACCTAAAAATTAAGGACAGAAAACAATAATAAGTAATAATAACAAGTAATTGTTCAACACAAATTCATTAAAATGTTCCTTAACGTCAGGCAATACAAGACTTAACACTACTAAAATACATTAAAAAAATTATTAGCTTAATACCAATCCCCAAAATTGACCAAATCATTATTTACACTAAGTAAAAAGCTACCAATCGCACCTCAAAGTTACGCATCTAGAATAAACCGTAGGCTAATATAAATACATGATAGGCTAAAACCAACGAATTACGAATTACCAATTTATTCAAAAAATTTATGAATATCCATATTGTTTCAAAATCGCCTGATACGGAGCTATGGCTTCTCTGGCTCGACCTCTTACAGCTTCCTTGGGAAGTTTACTCAATTTTTGCTTTTTGTACCAGACAGAAGCCTTAGCTTTTCTTCTGTTCTCCATTTTTTCAATAACATTGTTATATTTCCATCCAACTTCATGAGACAGTCTGGAAAGTACGCAAAACTATAAAAATGTAAAACGGAAATAATTATCTTACTCTGCGATGTGGCTTTAATCGCAAAACCCGGAGTGCTGAAGGTACAACCATTCTTTTCTTCTTGTCATACGGTGGAGGTATTCCTTCAAAAACTTTGAGTTTATTCAATGCTTCTTTCCCGCGGTACATTTTATGAGGAAGCATACCTCTGACAGTACGCCAAAATATCTTAGCTGGAGCTCGAAAATGATATGGTCCCTTTCTAGGATTAGTATTCATTCTTTTTCTTAAAAAATCAAGGTATTTAACTAATGTAAACGATAAAATTTATCATGTCACGTACGTTTGTTGCGGTAGAACGAGCCAGAAATATTAATATCTTCACATCTCACGACAACAACCTTCTGACCCTGAAGCAAAGTTTTAGCAACAATGGCACTTAAACGACCCAAAAGATGACCACGACCATCAATAATTATTGTCTAAAAATAATAATATTACAGTACAAACAAACAGTACCTTCTTCTGGAAACCCATGCTTAACACAACGATAACTTCTAAATCGCCGCCACTGAACTAACAAAAAACAAGCATTTAATTAATACATACATAAATATTTAATTAAATATTAAACTAATTTTGTATTTATTAACATTTTTTATTTAATTTTTTTAATTTTTTTTAATTTTAATTTTTTTAATATTAATAAAGATATTTTTTTATTTATATAATTTTTACAATTAAAACACTAATATTAAATTAATTTTTTACCAAATTATTAAAAAATATTTTTTAACTATTTAAACAACAATTTTGTGAAACAAATAAAATATAAAAAATATTATTATGTTGGTTGTAAATTGTATAATTATAAATTATTATGTTGGTTGCAAGTTTCAAGATTTCAGGATTTTTCATGAGTTGAGTAGGCCAAAACGTCTTTTAATACTCGATTTTCAAATTGTCTCAAGTTTTCAGAAGGGAAGTATAAAATAGATGGTGAGGTAAAGGGAGATTAGTCACAAAAAATCAGGATAGTGGATGCTATTGATTAAAGAAATCGAGCAAAATATACAATAGTAATAATAAAACAAGTTATGTATTACAATTCAAAAACACTGCAATAATTTTTTAAAAAAAATAGAAAAGGATGAATAACGTTCCAATGGATGTGTAGCGTAACGCTCGCCTCACTTTGCAAGTCGAATTGGTATACAGTGTAAGTGAAAAAAGTAATAATTAATAGCAAAACAAGCTTTGTTTAACAACGTCAACTACACTAGCTACAACGGATTATTAAAAAATTAACAATTATTAAATAATTTTATAAATAATTACATTATTAAGTTAAATCTTTTAAATAATACATTTTCTGTAAAATTATCCATTTAATTTTTACAAATGGCTATAAATATAACTATAAATTAACCGTAAGTTTTGCGATTTTTGTTATATAAAACTGTTATGCCTGGATGTTGAGCTGATTAGCGTTTGAGTAAAATACTTATTATCTGAATACTTTGACTTGTTAAACCATTAATCCCAGGGTTTAAAACAAGAACACAAGACAAGGTTTAGACCAGAATCAAATATTACAAATTGAATTTAACATATATATGTATAGGAGTGGGCTTGTTATTTACTCCACTGGCTGTTTGTCACACAATCGGACTTTATTATGATTCGTCCGATGAGTCACTTATCGATCGTGATTCGGTATTGTCCTAATGAAAACAATATTACATTTCACTAATTTTTATTTGTTATTAATTATTTTTTAAATAAGTAAATATTAATCAAACCCATATATATGTTTTGGTTTAATTTTGGTAAAAGAATTCAGACCTATGTCTACTAAGGTTCTAATTTTAGCGTTTTGCTACCGCAAAACAATTAATAACATGAAACCATTATTAAAATTTGTTTACTTTATTTATGCTTATTTTATATTTTTAAACTCAGTGTTTATATTAGGTTTGTAGAACTTAACGGGCCATAATTTAGGATTATAATGCTGCTTTGTGTCCAAAAATAAACCATTTAAAAATTTACAAAAGTTATTACTCTATTCAGCACATATTTGAGTGCGAAATTTAATAATAATTTTGTTAAATTAATGTTGCATTATAAAAATTTTTTTAATTTATTAATAAAATAGTCAATAAAAATACTTAATTTTAGGAAATTAATTAAGAAATATTCCCAAATTGTATATTAACCTTAGGCACACGAAAAGTTTATTTAAATTAATGTGTGCCAATTTTGCCAAGATTGTTTTAACGCATTGTTATTATTATTAATCCACAATGAATAAATAGTTTTAGAGTTATTTAATTACATTAAATTAGTTAAAAGTTTACTAAACTACTTATTAAATATGCTAATAGCATAATAAAAATAGTTTGCCATTATTATTATTAATTTTTAGATTAAAAAACACATGTAACAGAATAAATTGTAATAAACAATATTTATTTTTTTAATGTAAGTAACTGTGCAATTATTTTATTAACATTATTCAGTAATTTTAGTGTGTAGAAAGTTTGAAATGCGCTTGTTGACACATAAGATAAAATGTAAACCCTTGAAATGCTTATACTGCATACATGCATTTTACTTATCAACTATATTGTTTAAATAAAAAAACAAATAATTTTTAACATTATCACTTTATAGATCAATTGCTGGAATATAATGTATAAACAAGAACACATAATTACGCCTTTGATACACTCTGGTGTATTTAGAGTTATTAAAACTTTGTAATTTAAATGCTATTTTTAAAAATGAGTTTATTTAGGGCAAATTTACACTAAGCTCCCTTTAATAATAAAATTACTTATTTATTAAATTAATAATTACTTTATTAAAAGCTTGTAATATTAAAATAATAGGCAAATAATTTTACAATTAGTACAAAACTCACAATCAAATGTAAATATTGGAAAATAATACAGTATCACAATTGTCAATATAAAAACAGTTTAATTATTAAATCAATTTTTAAACCGGACTAATATTATATATATATATATATATATATATATATATAATACTTCTGTAAATAGCGTATAAATATTGTCAAAAATAAATAAAATGTAAACAACATAAATAAAATTTTGAAATATTAATTTTGTAGGATAGAAATTCTATCTTATATTCTGAATTTGTGAAATATTGTTTGGTTCAACTTCGAAAACATAATTGCGTCTTCTGTAGGGCAACTTCAGACAAAACATTTGTACAATTGCCAAAACAGCGAACACACAACAAAGAACCATATTCGGAATTGCGTAATCCTGTGTTAGAAAATATACAAAATATTGTAATATTTTTATTTAGTATTATAAAAGTAACCTAGTGCTTTAAATCTGACAATTATTATATAACAGATCGTTAAAGCATACATCCTCAAACAATTCTATTATAGACAAATATCATCATCAGCTAAATTTCATGTTACAGATGTTATATATATATTTATATAATGATCAGAAATAATTTAATCTAGCCGGTCCTAAGCCTGGATAAAGGAGGAGGGTTTGAGCGCAAGGTTAGCAACCTGGTCTCTGTAAAATATTTATACTGCTACGGAAACAATAAGAGGACGCCATTCCGAAAAAAACGGCAAAGAAGTGATCGCACGTATCTGGATGAAAGTTATACAGATGACAGAGTTGAGTGAAAGCAGAAAGGAAGCTCAATCTTCAATGCCAACAAGACTTTGTTGTCGTTTTTTGCTGTAATTGTTGTCTTATTGCCCCATGCTTATTTTTAAAGCAAAAGGTTTTTGTATATATATATATATATATATATTGGTTGGTAAATACGTCACCTCCTCATTATTTTCCATATTTATACGACATATAAACGACTGACATTAATGACGTGATAGGCATAACAAACGTAGAAGAATAAAACAGTTCGTGGGCAAGTAGACGGAATCCTAGTAACATCACCACTGTTTTTCTAAAGATTGACGTGGCCTCCTGATTTTTAATCAGGGTAATCTCCCTTAGCCTAACGGTTATATATGGTATACATATACCTTAACATACCTTTTAAGTATCCTAAGTGTATGCTTACAGTCACTTGCCGTAGCAAAAGCCAAATTACACAGCTGTGCACTCAAACCCTGCTGATATTAGTCTAGATGCCTTAGGGCATCCAAGTAAAGGACGAACAATCAGGAATATCACCATCATTAGAAATTAAAACTTTATAAGCATTACTCAAATCTTTATATATATATATATATACATATATATATACGTACATATGTAATTTTAGGTTACAAAAATTATTGTGTTTTTTTAACGAGAAAAATTTACATATTGTATAAAAAAATTGAGTTTTTATTTCACATGTAGGTACTAAATTTGTTGCATCCATTCCGGTATGATAGATTAATTAATTAAGTTTAAAATTGATTAATACAAAGTTCAACATCCTATCAAATATTAAGTTAATAAAACCAATACAAAACTAAAAAACACATTTAAATCTACAAAATTAATTGGTTACATAGCATATTTGTAAACAGTATCAAAACAAAGTATCTATATGTAAACATTAAAAAATGCAACAAATTATTTTATATTTCAACTTTTTTATTTTTTGCATAAACATTTTTTAACAAATTTTCAAAATTATTGCAATTGTGAATAGAATTTTCAATTTAAGTACTTTGTATCAATATACCTATCTGTTTGAGAAAGTGGATATTGAATTACAAAACATCGAAACACCAAAAGTTCAATATCTTGACGTTGTAAATACAAAGATAATATTTTTAATATGTTATGTCACAAGTCAAGTATTGGAATGCTAATAATCCTAAAGATTTCTGTAATGCTTATATAGTCTCAATTTCCAATGCTGATAGAATTCCTGACTGTTCGTTTTCCATGTGGTGCATTTTGAACTAGATGTCCATAGGCATCTAGACAAATAACAGCAGGGACCGAATGCACAGTGGCATAACTGGGCTTCCTCTATAGCGGGTGGGTGCGAGCATACACCCAGGATACATAAAAGGTATCGCAAGGTATACATATACCATATGTAGCCGTTGGGCTAAGGGAGATAAATCTGACAAGAAATCAGGCGGCCTCGTCAATCTTTGAAAACAGTAGTGCCATCGACCAGCCATTTGTTATTGTTCTACGTTTGTTACGCTTATCAGACCATCTATGTCGAATGTTTATATGCCGTATGAATAATAAAGAGACGACCATGTCACCAACCAAAATGAATAAATCTATCGTACTTAACTCGATCATGAATATAACTAACTTTTGTCCACTCCATGTTATCATCAAAATTAGATTAAAAAAATCCTATTTAGACCAGTATCAGCCCTACCACCTGTACTAACTGTAGGCCCTTTTGTCAATATTGTTTAAATATTCATTTGCTAAACAATATTTCGCATGCAAATATTCAAACAATAAACCTAAAAAAGCATCAGCCAAATATCAATCATATCTTCTTTACAACGTTTCCCTCTTTTACAAAAAGGGTTGCTATTTCTGGTCAATTTTCTCCATTTGGTTTTGTATCAAACCAATTTGAAGCATTATAACCATTAAATAGTTTTGGCGTAAAATTCTTTTTTACTACCGGATGCCCTTTGTACCACAAACCCTTCTCCTTTATCCAGACATAAGATTGGCTAAATTGGTTAATTCTATATTCTGATTAGGTAAAGTTTAAGTGTATCTTCTAAACACTAGCAGTACGTAATGCTTTTAAAAACTCCACAATTAACAGGTTTTTTTTCAAAATCAAAACATTTTTTAAGCGATTTCTAGTAGATAAAATCAAAGTGCCAGTGCATGTAAAATTTGACGTTGATTAAAGATACATTGTTTAAAGGTATATTCAATTTTTGCGTAAATCAAGTAGAATAAACATATTAAAATAATATTACTTTCAAAGATAACATTGCAATATTGAAAAACAAACCTTTTTAATCCATTGTCACATTAACAAAATCAACCTTATTATTAAGACTAACTGAGTGAGTTTTAATATATTATATAATCATCATAACGTCATATATATGGTTCAGTAATAATCACACACACATACATAATGCTATTATAAACATTTTATAAATACATTATTTAAAAACTAACTAATTTGTAGATATATACGTTAAAATTGACTAGATTATAGAATCAATTAATGATAAATATGATAATTCTATTAAACTCTACTCATACTAAAAATAACTAATCAGAAAGTCATGTGATTTTATTGATTTTATAAACTTCATAACTCAACTATAGATGCACCGAAATTATACAGATCGCTTGATTCATATCCTCCCAGAATAGTCTAATGGTACAGCGCTAGACACGAACTTAAGTGAGCATGGGTTCCAGTGCCAACACCGGCATTTAATGTGGACGCCTGTTTGGATTCGTTACTGGCTGAAAAATGTTTTTTGTAAAACATCAAAACAGCAACAAACAGATAAAATAGAATAAATAATTGAAAATTAAATTTCCACTGCATGCATACCTATTGTCTAAAACTCTTGTTAAATTGCTTTCTGTGCAACATTAAAATAATAATAGTGAATAGTGTGAAAAGTGAATCAATTAATTTTTCATTATGTAACTAGATAATATTCAGCTAAGTTTTCATTGAAAAAATCACGCCATATTTGATTTTAAAGTATTATTTGACCCTAGTGAACACAAAACTTCAAAATGTACTTTAATTATTAAAAAAATTGCTTTAAAAAGTTCTCATTGTACTGTGGTCTAAAGGTAAAGCGCTCGAGTTGAACCCGAATAGGTATAGGTTCGAATCCTCATCAGCGGCACTAAATGTGGGCCCTCGTTCGACCTTGACAAAATGTTCACTGATAAAAAATGTTTCTCGTAAAATGGTAATTTTTTATTTTATTTTAAGTCTTTAAAATGCAATCGTTTGAATGTGCCGTACAAATACAGAAATCACGAAGACGTGATTACGTCATTAGACACAGTAAAAAATAATCGGCTTCATCAGCTTCATAAACGTAGCAAATGCAAGAAAATAATAAAGTTTCTTAACTAACAGACTGTATCCTTGTAACGCGGCCATTTTGCACACAAATTGAGAAAACGGCCTAATTTTTGTGAGGATTATCTCTCTTAACCCGGTGACTACGTATGGTATATGCATACTTTAAGATACCTGCATCTAACACTCTGCACTCAGTCTCCGATATGTACACTTAGTCCAGAATGCATCACGTAGAGGAGGAACAGCCAAGAATATCGCCATCATTGGAAATTGAGACTTTATAAGCATTATTTATTGTTATTTAATTTATTTTATGTTTGCTACTTTGAATGCTTTACAAAAAACATTCTTCAACGGTAGACATTTTAGCAAATCCGAACGTGAGCCCACATTTTAGTGCCCGTGATGCCCACTGAGGTCCGAATTCGAGCGCTGTACCGCTAAACCACCCCGGCATTACTCAAATCCCTATAAATCATTAAGATAACACACAATTTTCCTTATTCAAACACATTACAAATTTTTCTAGTTTACGACCACTTACAAAATTAGTTGATAACTTTAATAATAATCCAATTAACAGTAAATTGATTATATTTTATAAACTAACGTACATATATATATATATATATATATATATATATATATATATATATGAACATTATTCACATATTTGTTTACTTCAGCCAAATTGAATTAAACCTATCCTGTTTCACATCAGATCAATTATGCAATCGTGATAAAGACGTATTTCGTAATCGTATTATCACTCGTATTACCAACATTTAACAGGTATATGTGTAGTATAATGAACTATTAAACCGAGTAAAAACTCACAAAACAGTCCAAAACTTTAATACCGGGGTGATCTAGATGTACAATGCTGGACTTGAATAAGGATAACCATGGAATCAAATTCCACCGCCGACATTAAATGCGAGATGACGTTGTTCGGCTTGTCGTGAAATAATGAAGCAACAACAATCTACATAGATAATGTGCTATTAAGTGTTTGGAGTTACAAAAAGGGTTCCGTACAAACCAAATCCTTGTTAAACAAAAAACGGACCTTTGTACATTTGATCCTCAACATCCCGGAATTAAGTGTTATTAATTTTATGTTTGGTTTTTTTTAAAGGGTAGGTTAACAAGTTGTAAAATGACATATTACTTATAGAGAATATTGTATGTGTTATGAAAGGATTTTATTGGTACCTTAATGGACTGAGATTGGAAATGGCTAGCAGAAGTTATAAAATACAGTGAATATTCCCTAAATTGTTGACGTTATACAGTTTGTAACATTTTCTTTACATATTCATGTATTTTAGTTAATAAAGTTATTTATTTAACGACTTAAGTGCTTTTTATTTAAGCTTTAGTAAATGGTAGTATTATGTTTTATTGCAAGAATAGATGTTGTTGTATATTATAATTAGAAATTACTTTTGCGAATAATGTTACTTAATGTGTATTGTTAAAGTATTATCTTAGGTATGTATTAGTAAAAGTTAAATATGTCTAAGATAAGTAACTAGAGCAGGATGCTACAAAGTATCAAGTGCTTCCATTTTCGCACGTCAATGATCATAAATTGTAGCAGTTGTAATAATACTACTTTAACAATTTAAACAATGTTTAATGGCTATTGTATCGTTAAACCTTTAAAATAAAACTTAAATTCAATATAAATAAAAAACGTTGCATTACTTGGGGAGTTGCTTGATTACCACATGTCGAAATATTGGAAGCCTTTTGAATTGGAGCAGCCAATTGTACCAAAATAATTATAGCTATTGACAGTATTTGACTGATTATAATAAGAATGGTTGAACTATAAATTCCAGGCAATGGAAATGTTGCTTCGGCTGCCAATTCCAGGATTAAGGTGTACACACTAAATCCAAAACCGCCAATGATAATGACACATACGATAATGGCGGTTTTTTGATTTGAAAACCAAAACAGAATACCGAGCGCGACAACACCAATAACTGATATGACAAAGCTAAACTGTAAATAAATTCATAAATTGGTACAATTGTCAATAGTAAAAATACGTTGGAGTAAATTAAAAAACAAACTCATCATCATCATGAAAGATAAACATCCCCCATCAACTATTATCGTCCATTCATTCATTCATTCATTTTGGTTGGTGACGTGGTCACCTCTTCATTATTTCCCATATTTATACGACATGTAGAACGATCGATTTCGATGGCTTGACAAGCGTAGACAAACGTGAAGAATAACAAAGTTTCTTGACTGGTAGACGGCATCCTTGTGACGTCGCCACTGTTCGCAAAGATTGACGAGGCCACCTGATTTTTTGTCAGGGTTATCTCTCTTAGCCCAATGGCTACATATAATATACGTATACATTTAGATACCTTTTAAGTATCCTGGGTGTATGTTCGCATCCACCTGCCGTAGCGGAAGACCAGTTGTACCGCTGTGCACTCGGACCCTGCTGTTATTAGTCTAGATGCCTAGGGGCACCTAGTCCAGGATGCACCACGTGGAGGACTAACAGTCAGGAATATCACCATTATTAAAAATTGAAACTTTATAAACATTACTCAAATCCTCAGGATCATTAGCATCCCATTATCGTCCATGGTAGTCAAAATTACCAAAAGCCCACAAAATATAGACTTTCACAACATGTACTTAATGAATGACACTTAAAGTATGTTGACTTTAAATGTTAATTACATCTCAAACTAAACCCCTTCAATAATATTTATTAACTGCAAATGGTAAGCAATCGGACGCCCAATTAAGTAGTTCATTTGGACGGGGGGTAATTGGTATAAATAAAAGGATCAAATTCGCGTGCTACAATATCTGTCCAAATTATTTGCTGACCACCTGGTTTTCTTTTCCATCAGGGTAATAGTTGGACTTCTATAGCTATTCTGACTTGATGAGTATGCAAAATTTGTAAAACGTAACCAATCCATTTTAGTCGTCTTTCGTAGTACATCGTGGACTAGGTGCTCAAGGGCACAGCGACATAATTGGACTGGTGGATATGTGCAAACATACACCCAAGATACTTAAAAAGTATCTTAAGATATAACTATACTATATATAACCTTTGGAATAAAAGAGAACTCTGACAAAAAGTAAAACGGTCTCATCAATTCTTGCCAACACTGGCGCCGTCACAAAGATGACGTCTATTAGCATAAAACGTCATTATTCTTCTACGTTTGTTACGCTTATCAAGCCATTAAAATCGATCGTTTAATATACCGTACAAATGTTAAAAAATAAAAATAAGTTTAATAAATCACCAATCAAAATGAAATGAATGAATTATGAAGCCTTTATTATTGACTTATAAAGGCCTATGTTCATTTTTAGATAACCAATTTATTGAAAATAAATCAAATTTAATATAAAAACAATATAACTGTTAGCATAATTTTGAGAATTTATAGAATGTGTCTAGTGTATAAAAAAGTTTTGTAAATAAAACATTTCCCCAATTATCTACAAATAGACTGAATAAATCTACAAGCAAAAAGCATTTTAATGTTATCATTACACAATTAAGAAGAAATTGAAGAAAATGAACATAAAAATACAAACATATTCTAGTACAGCTAAATTTCTTTTAAAATCTACTGTAATGCATATTCCATCTGGCTGTACACAAATATTGAACTTAACAGAGTTTGCCATAAAGTATAAAATTTATCCTTTATAATTTTAGATAAATTTAAATGTGTATGCTGCTACGTACAAATTTAGAATCTAACATTCCAGAGCCATGTGAAGTGTAAATTTACAAAATAATGTGCCTGCAAGTTAAGCAAAAAACGAACCTTCATACATTTAATTCTGTATAGCCCAGATTCAATTTTGTTTTGAGATTATTTAACGGTAGATTAATTTGTGAAATAAATTATTACTTATAGAGCATATCATTAATGTTATAAAAAATTAGTTTTTAAGGATTTTATTGGTATATTAATAAACCAATATTCAATGCGGCTGTTATAAAAAGTTAATGTAGCATTAATTATTAACATTACAAAGCTTGAAGCCTTTATTTTATATACTTATGTAGTTTTGCCAATAAAATTAATTTTTAAACAAATTATGTGTTAGTTTTTATTTTTAATAAATGGTAATATTTTGCATTATTGCTAGAATGAATGTTGTTGTATATTATAATTAGAAATTACTGTGCCGGATAATATTACTTACTGTGTATTGCCAAAGAATAATTAAAGTTTGTAGTAGTAAGGGTTAAATATGTTTAAGATAAGCAATAAGAACAAAACGGTATACAGTATTACAAAACTGTACACCGTTTGTATGCATTTTCCGGTCAACCATTATATATATATATATATATATATATATATATATATATATATATATATATATATATATATATAGTTTTAGATAACTTATAAAAACTGCAAATCTCTTATAAATATCACATCTTGTAAATCGTAACGGCAGACATCGTAATTACAAAAACGTTAATAATTGCAAAAAATTGACGTTAATAACCACAATATCATAAAGAACACACGCCATCTATTGATATAAAAGCCAGAGATTTTGAGCGTAAACATGCATTAGTTAAAAGCAAAATTAGGTTAATAAAATGTGCTTCTAAATTTGATAGTAACCACCCCAAATATAATTCCATAATTTTAAAAAACTATGTAAAATATATAACTAAATTGCTAAGATATTAATGTGCAAGACTTATCCAACATATAAAATAAAAGTGACAGTTTTTTAAAAAAGGAACTTACTTTGACTACTTCCAAAAGTTTTCCAGATTTTTCCGCCAAGAAAGCGATAGGTCCAGCAAGCAACAAACCACTGGCAATTAAAACTGAACCACATAAACCAGCAAATTCAGTCGAATAACCTTTAGTACATAATATTTGCTCAAATAGAGATGATAACATTGTAAAATATCCTACAGCTAACCCAAATATTATAAAAATAATCCAAAAACCACAGAGCTTAAAAGGTTCTAGTAAATTTAGACAAAAATTTCTGTACAAATCACGCGATAAAAAGCTTCTGAATTCATTTCGTTCGTCGTTTACAAACAAAGATGAGGCCTGTGATGGCGGATGAATAGGTTTACTTCTACGAATAAATATAACAGTCAAAAGGAATTCCAGAACAGTTAAACCAAATATAACGTAATTAAATATTGGAATATCTGCCGTCTTTTTAACCAAAACTGGAACCAATGCACTTGCCAATAAAACTCCAAAAGGATTTCCAAGAGCTGCCACAGTATTTGCAATTGTTCGTTGATTTTCTGGAAACCAGTCGAAAGCCAAAGTAGTTGTGAAAGACAAGCAAAACGGTTGTGCAGTCGATGCAACAACTTGACCAATGGTAAATAAAACAACTCGTAAATTTGAAGATAAAACAAAATTTTGTTCAGAACTTAAAATACGAAAACACATACCAATCATATTAACAGCGGAGGAGAAAATTAAAACAAAACGAATACCAATCATATTCGTTGCAAAAACTACAAAAAAACCCAAAAATATTGTAACTAAAGGAAAAATCAAAGTAACTAAATTCAGAAGAAATTCAGTTGAACTGTAGAATTCAATATAACGATTTGCAATAGGTGCATAAGACAGCCAAATAAAACCATTTGTACAATTAATTAAAGCGTATATCAATGCAATAAACCACCTTATTTTATAAACTCTAAAAAAAATCATTATAGATGTAATGAAAACCAATGAATCAATGTTTATTAAAAAATAATAACTACAAATAACATTCAAAAAAAATCTAAATTTTTATTTACTTACAATTAGAAAATTAAAACAAAACAATATTAAATTACATAAAACAAAAAATATTAAAAAAATTACATTTTAATATTTTTTAATAAATTTAAAATTGCGTATATTTTATAAATGCTTATAAATTTTAAATATATACAACTTTTTGATAATAACATTTAATGATATTTAATGTATTAATTTATTTTAATTTTTTTTATTACTTTAAATGTTTTACTAAAAATATCTTTCAGCGGTGAACATTTTTAGCGAAGCTAAATGTGGGTGCACATTGAGTGCCGGTGGTGGAAATTCAAGATTTAGGATTGTACATGAGTTGAGTAGTCCAAAACGCCTTTTAGTACTTGGTTCTCAAATTGTTTTAAATTAAAAAAAATATGTAATGAATGTTGAGGTAAAAAGGGATTAGTCACAAAAAAATATTAAAATTGAGACAAAATTAAGGTAAATATTGGAAATTAACGATTATAGCTAATGAGCAAAAATTGTAAGTATTCAAAAAGTAATAGTAAAACAAATTACGTATTAAAATGCAAAAAATTTACAATAATAAGTAGAAGAAGAAAAAAAAGAGAAAAAATGAATAACGTTCTAATGGACGTGTAACGTGATACGCGCCTTACCTAGAACCCATCTTATCCACTTAATTAAATTTTAACATATAAATAATTTAATTAATTAATTAATTCTATCCTAATAATTTATGTATAATTTATATTAGTAAAACGGTAAAAAGTAGATACATGTTAAAAAAAGGTTACAGTTAAACTAATTACTCTATGAACAAATTTACTTTTATTGTGGAAAACAAAATAGTTTGGTATATATAATTATTAATCACAATAATTATATAATAATTAATTATTTTTTAAAATAATAATTAACACATAAAACGGTTCATAAATTTGAATACATCATATGCATTTACTAAAATTTTTTTAAAGTTATTTACTATTAAAGTTTTTGGTTTTACTTATTTCAAAATATAATAGATAATAATATATGTAAACATTTATAAAAATAGTTGCTTTTAAAAGTTTTAATTTATCAAAAAGTGTATACATTAATTTATATAATAAAAACAAAATAATACATATATTTTATCTAAATTTACATATAATTGGTTTAACGGTACAGCGCTTAAATTTGGACCTCAGTGGGCATGGGTTTGAATCCCATCACCAGCACTGAAATGCGGGCCCACGTTTGGTTTTGCTAAAATGTCTACTGTTAAAAGATGTTTCTCGTAAAACATTCAAAGTAGCAAACATAAAATAAATAATTAAATATTGCAAATGTTTTGTTCAATCAAAAACATTTTTTAAATTTTATATGCAAAACTGAAAGCAGTATGTTTATAATAAGTTAAACATATGTAGACAAATTAAAAAGTTGACAAATTGTTACAAAAATTAAGTAACACAAATACATTTTATAAAAAAATATATTTTTAAGAATATAAGAGAACATTTAGGCAAGATAAAAAAAGACATTTTGGTAACTATTAAATGATATTTAAAATTAAATTATAAAGCCGCGTACCCTCAAGAGTCTTCCTTACCCTAAGCGTCTGGAAGATCTGTGTCTCTTCCCATTAAAAAATAGGAGACTCCGGGGCGACCTAATTTTAGTTTTTAAACTTATAAACTCTACCCAGTTTAAGCATTTATTCGTCGTCTCCCACGATCCCCGTAGAAGACACCCACTCAAACTCTCTAAACCGCGAGTTTATTCCCTACTATATCTTATCATTTTTCCTTTAGGGTTATCTCTGCATGGAACAGTTTGCCCCCACATGTTGTGTTAGCCCCATCCCTCCAGGCATTCAAATTGGCGTACGATAAATATTACCTTAATTTTACCTAATGTTTTATATCCTTTTTGTTAACTATTAATTATTTTTATATAATACCTGATACCCTGAACAGAGTATTGAAAGGAGTTTTTCTCCTATTTAACTCTTGTACAAACCTGAAACCTGAATATAGTACAAAGAGATTAAATTTATAAGTTTAAAAAATAAATCAATATTTGTATTACAATACATACACACAATACATAAACATAAGTAATAATGTATAAAAACAAAAATAAATATGTTTAAATTATTTTTTGATTTAACGTGCAGTATGACAAGTATATAACCATAACAAATGTTTTATGAAAAATTGCAATATTTATAAATAAACAAAAATTGTTTATTGTTTGTATAATTTATAAAAAAACAATTATATACATACTTCAATTAAAATATTTAATTTATTAATGTCAACAATAATAAACAGGTAATTTTTTACTTTAGGCAAACGAAGTTGTTCATGTCTATAAAGTGTTATTTATTCAATTGAATTGTAATTTGTTATATATATATATATATATATATATATATATATAAAAAAAAAAAATAAATTAACAAATTGTTTTGAATAAATCCACTTTTATTAAAATAGTTTTCATTTTATATTAAAGTTTATACTATTAATTATTTTGTTAAATTATTTAATGTTTGTTTTTTTAATAATAAGTTAATTAAAATACAAACAAAATTTTTTATTGTAATTAGGTTAGAAATATTTAGTTTTAATCAATCAATTTAAAACTCACTCTTATTGAAAATGTTTTGAACATTTTTATTACCATTATTATATAATGTTGTAAAAAGTTTATTAATTACAATCATTTTTTGATATTTTTAACGTTTATATTATGTCACGGTATTATATTCAAGATTCTAATTTATATAACGATTTGTATGATTCTGGTACATATGCTACCGGAATTGGATGTCGAGTTGTTCGAGGACCTGATTGGAAATGGGGCAAACAAGTAAATGGAATATAATTTTATTAAATACACATGTAATTATTTAAAAGAAAACAACTTATTAAAACTTTTTTTTATTACATTTATACTATTTTAAAATATAAATATAGGTGCCTTTTAAGACGTATTTTAAATATTTAATTCATAATAGAAAATATAAGCATAAAAATACTTTGTTTTTATAATACTTAGTATAAAATAATAACTTTTTGTTATTATTTTTATTATTTAAGTTTACTATTTCTTGTTTTATATGTTGATTTAAATTTCATCTTTTAACGTTTTACAATGTATTACTGTATTTATGACTTTGGGTAAAATAAAAGTTAGTTTAACTTGTTATTTTAGTTACTTGTTAAATTTTACAATAGATATTGTAGAAACATACTTAAATTATATTTTAAAATGTTGAAAACAAATTTGTGACAGAAAAATGAAACGGAAATATACTATAATAATACAGTTTATTGATTATATATATATATATATATATATATATATATATATATATATATACATAGTTTTATAAATTATTTATTATTATTTCTAAAATTCAAAATTTTTAAAATATTAAACTTTTAAACATTTTAATTTATAAGTTTAATAGTTATTGAAAATTAAATATTACGATATATTTGTAAATCTATTATAATAATTTATTTGTAGTCAGTTAAGTAAAATTAAATTCAAAAAAATTATAACATGATGTTAAATTATCTTAATTGAAAATAATGCATTAAATATTTGTTTATATTTTAGTCAATATCTATATAAATTATTTTTAAACTGCATATAATTTTATAATACAAATAATTTATTTAATTAAAAAAACCTTTTTTATTAAGTTAATAAATAATGTTATTATTGTTATTATTAATACTATTAATACTATTATTATTATTATTATTATTATTGTTAATGCTATTTTATACTTGTGTCAAGAAATGATAAAACTTGAATTGTGGATTTGGCAAATCTTTTTTAAAATACAGCATTATTGCAAAATAGGAAAAACAATTTACAAAAATACACTATCGTGTTATATGAACTAATAAAATTTTTATATTGCACATATTTATCTGTTATCCGATATTTTTCAGAAAAAAATTAAAATTTATCCAAAATAACTGTGTTAGAACACATGTAGATATTATTATTATTATTTATTACAGTTACTTTATATATTTTAGTAAAAGTGCATTTGATATTAGAAAATAAATAAAAATTAACTATTAGAATAAGCAAAGCAAGCTAGAGACCAATAAAATTAAGGTTATGTAATAATTGCAAAATTAAATTTAAATTAAAGGTTTTAGTAACGTTTCATAAATCTACCAAGCAATACAGCGTAGTATTAAAACTATTAGAAAATAGTTATAACAATAATATAGTCAATACGTTGATTATGCTAAAACAATAATATTAAAAATAATTAGATCACTTAAAGCTAGATAATTTTTAAAATACAAACATCAAAACATTAAAAAAAACGTTAATTGGTATTTGACAGATACAAAAACAGTTCATTCTTTAAGTGTTCTAGGTTAATTAGTAATTTTGTCAAATATATGTTATGCACGAATTATAGTAGATATTTTGTTTTGATTGAATGTGAATGAATTTTCTTCTGGTGTTATTTAATGCAATCGATTTATTAAGGTCGGCATGCAATGGGCGATTGTTGTCACCCATTATTCTTTTAATTAATACAGTACTGGCATAATAATAATAATATGGTTTGTGACGTGGTAATTTCTTTATTATTTTTATATTTGTACAACAAATTAAATATGATAGAATTTAATAGTTTTATAAACATAACAAATAACTAAATTTTGGTTGATAATGATAGCGTCGTAGGTTTGCAACTATTAATGAGACTGCATAATATGATGATTGTTTTTCTTAGTCTGACAACTGCACATGATATGCGTATATTTGTCTTTCAACTATTGTGTTTGTACGTTTTTAATACAAGAGCTTATAATATAGTTGTGTGCTTGGTCTTCAAGTCATGTTGGTTTGAGTTACACTACATGAAAGTACAGAAACAGGATTTGAGTAATGCTTATAAAGTCTCGATTTCCAATAATGGGTAATATTCCTGACTGTTTCTCTCCCACGTGGTGTATTCTGGAGTAGGTGCCAACAAGGATTTAGACTAATGACAGCAGGGATTGTGTGCGCAGCGGTTTAACTGGGTTTTCACTGGATTCCCATTTGGTGAATGGGTACTAGTATACACCCAAGATGCTTAAAAAGTATTTCAAGGTAACTATTTACTATATGTAACAGGTTAGGCTTGTAAATCTGTCAACCGGCGTCAATTGTAAAAAAAATCGTTTTATTAATTGCAAGGAAGCGGTCTTCTAGTCAAGAAACTTTATTTATTCCTCCAACTTTAACTAACATCCAATAACCTTTTTGTATAGGAAATTGAAAAGCTATTGAAACTCGGAATTAACGAAGAGTAGGCTCTACCGCCGATATGTGTTATGTTATTATATGTTTGCACAAATTCAAACATTATTTATTTGGGAAAAATACAAAATCAAAATTTAGTTTTATATTCCATATGTTGGCAAATAATTGATTTTTTCTACAATTTTTGCCCAATTTGCTTTTATATAACAAAAAATTACATTTTTTAAAAAGGATGGTGGTGAAGGTCATGTAGGATCTGTACGTCGTTTCGATACACACGGTGAGGCAATTGTCATTTGGGATTCCGGTATTGTAGCCAATTATCGCTGTGGTGCTTTGGGTTTTGATCTGCGCATACTTGACAGTTCATCGTCGGGATCCAAGCATCCAGGAACAATTTGTGAAGGTTGTCATGAGGTAGGACTATTTTTATTATAATTTTTCCATTAATTATTTTAGTAATGCTTTATTTGTGTTTTGGTAAACATTTGTATCAATCGACTCTTGCTTAATTGTTTATATAATAATGTTTTATAATTTATGCTACTTTCAGTAGTATGTGTTTTTCAATTAAAATATTTTATAGTCCCCGATTTACGGCATTCGATGGAAATGTGTTGTATGTTTGAGTACAGATTTGTGCTCTATTTGTTACCATAGCGACAAGCATTCATTGGCTCATCAATTTTTACGAATCAATGCTCCATACAAAACAAGGTACTTTTAACGTTTTATTTTATATGTTTTGTATATTCATTTATTTATTTATTTTATTTTTACCACTTCAAATAGTTTATGAAAAACATCTTTCAGCTGCGGACATTTTAGCGAAACCGAACGTGGCCCCTCATTTTAGTGCCGGTGGTGGGATTTTAACTTATACCCACCCAGGTTCAAATAGAGCGCTGTACCGCTATTATTATTATTATTGATATTCTTGCTATTATTATTTATATAATTATTTATATAATAATAATAATAATAATAATAATAATAATAATAATAATAATAATAATAATAATAATAATAATAATAATAATAATAATAATAATAATAATAATAATAATAATAATAATAATAATAATAATAATAATAATAATAATAATAATAATAATAATAATAATAATAATAATAATAATAATAATAATAATAATAATAATAATAATAATAATAATAATAATAATAATAATAATAATAATAATAATAATAATAATAATAATAATAATAATAATAATAATAATAATAATAATAATAATAATAATAATAATAATAATAATAATAATAATAATAATAATAATAATAATAATAATAATAATAATAATAATAATAATAATAATAATAATAATAATAATAATAATAATAATAATAATAATAATAATAATAATAATAATAATAATAATAATAATAATAATAATAATAATAATAATAATAATAATAATAATAATAATAATAATAATAATAATAATAATAATAATAATAATAATAATAATAATAATTATTATTATTATTATTATTATTATTATTATTATAATTATTATTATTATTATTATTATTATTATTATTGATATCTTGCTACTATTATTTATATTATTATTTATATAATTATAATTATAATTATAATTATAATTATAATTATAATTGTTATAATAATAATTATTATTATTAATAATGTTCTTGCTATTATTATTTCAACTGTGGACACTTCAGCAAAGCCGAACGTAGGTTTGCATTTGGTGCTGGTGGTAGAAATTGAACCCAATGGTTCTTTTTTTATATTAAAGTTATCTCTATCAGTTACATATTATATAGGTATAGCTTAAAATACGTTTCAAGTACCCTGGGTATATGCTTGCACCTATTTACCAAAACAGATTCCGAGTTATACCGCTACATGCATTCGGTTGTTGCTATGTTATTCCATGTGCTTTTAGTTCAAGTTTCATTTTGTCAAGTTAACATTTAGGAATATTGTTATTATCGGAAATTGAGACTTTATACGCATTATTTCAATCTTCAAGATTATTTTTGAAATCACAGTGAAATAGTTTGAATCAAACAATTTCCTGGGCCAAATGTTCGCTTAGTAACAAAATGCATTTGGCGCAAAACACTCAAACACTAACAGCCAATCAAAAACATTTCGATAAAATTAGCTCAATATTACAATTTATTCCACCTCGTGTAGGGTCATTGTTGGACGCAGACTGAAACAAAGACGCATTGAGGCACTGGGCTTGTTTCCCAAGGCTAGAGTAGTTCGTGGAATTGATTGGAGTTGGAATAATCAGGATTGCGTTTCGCCCCTCACGTCATCTGGAAACGGATCACTTTTATTGGGACAAGTTAACTCTTCGCTGATTGGACGATCGGCTACTGATCAGACCTCTTCCGGACCAATACTATTGCCCACTCAAGGTCGCATTACATCGAGACGTGATTGGTTCCATTGGGCTCCAAAATCAGCCGCTTTGGTTGCGTGGGATAGTGGAGCATACAACGTCTATCGGGTTGGATATGCCGGATTGGTTGATTTAAAGGTGTCCTAAATATATTTGTTTTCTATTACTATTATTATTATTATTATTATTATTATTAATCTTATTATTACTATTATAATAATAATTAGGATTGGTTGATTTAAAGGTGTCCTAAATATTATTGTTATTATTACTATTATTATTATTATTATTATTATTATTACTATTATTATTATTATTATTATTATTATTATTATTATTATTATTATTATTATTATTATTACTATTATTATTATTATTATTATTATTATTATTATTATTATTACTATTATTATTATTATTATGACTATTATTATTATTATTATTGTCATTATTATTATTATTATTATGACTATTATTATTATTATTATGATTATTATTATTATTATTATTATTATTATTATTATTATTATTATTATTATTATTATTATTATTATTATTATTATTATTAATAGTACAAAACAATTTCGCTTTAAAAAAATAAGCATGTGCAGCAAGATAACAGTAACAGCTAAAAACAACGGCAAAATTCGATAATTTAAAAAGAGCACGGGGCAATAAAATGATTCCATGTGTTCGAACACTTTCTGAAAAAATAATGATAAAAAACAACGCTAGAACAGCCAACATTTTGTTCGATTCCCCCATGAGACATTCATTTCAACCAGATCTTCCCGAATAGTTTGTAGCCAAGTTTTCTGTGACTCCTGCCCCAGCCTTTTGTTTGTCATCATCAATTATTCATTCAAAAACTGTTTTTGCTTGTCTTTGGAGCTGTAAATGTAGAACTATGAACTATGTAATATTTTTCCTTTAATCGAAGATTAAGCTTCGTTTCGGTTTTCGCTCAACCCAGTCATTCAGATACGTGCTATCACCTTTCTGCTGCTGTTTGCCAGAATGGCGTCTTCTTATTGTTTTTGTAGTAATATAGATTTTTTTACAGAGGTCAGGTTGCTAACCTTGTGTTCGAACCCTTATTCTTTTATCAGTTTTGGGACAATAGTTGACTAATCCTTCTCGTGATTAAATTATATATATATATACGATTAATCAATCATTTTAAATGTGTTGAATTGATACAAAATACGACAACACGTTTTAGTGATGTTAGTTCTCGTGTTGGCTTACTGATTAACTGTTTAAAAACGAAAGTGTTGTGCACAATGTCAAACAATTATATCGCCATCAAAGTTAGCAGACAAAATATTGATACTGTCGATTCCTTTGCATATCTGCGGGGACTCAAGTCAATATGGTGATGTTCTTCTATCATCATTTGAGTCATGCTATAATTTTTTTGTACCATTGTTTACCCAAACAGCGTCCTCTTATTATTTTTGGAGGAATAAAGATTTTTTTACAGAGGTTTGGTTGTTAACCTTGTGTTCGAACCATTTACCATTATTCAAGCAGGGGACTAACTAGATTGGCACACTTCTGATTTTCTCTAAGTGATTTTTGATAAATATACGTCTTTTTTCCGTCTAAGTAAATGATATTTTTAATTTTACTATTGCGCAATTATTTTACACAATATATTCCATTTTTTATTCGAATTAAAATCATAACTATCATTATCCGATTATATTTATTTAAAAATTTGTAAAAGTTAATGTTTTAGCTTACAAACCAAACATCAGATTGATTTCAAAAATTGTTTTAAAGTGCCAATTACTTCTCAAGCTTCGAATATGTTGACAATTCTCGAATCTGTTTATATTCACACATTGAAACCTGCTTTGTGTGCACAAAAACAGTTCGTCACTACATTGAACTTAGCTTGGTCATAATGTTTGTGAGTTGTACGAACTTACATGTCATCTCGCCCTCTTTTGTGTATAAATACTAAAATATTATATGTATGTGACTGACGAGAATATACGAAATGAATTCATCTCACAGTTTATGTTTTCTCATATTTTTATTTGGAATTATAAAGGGAACTCAATGTTTTAAATAATTAAGTTTGATTTAAAAAGGCCCACACTATTGTAAAATAACTACTCAATTAAAGAAAGCATCTGGCGGTTCACCGCTAATGGTGCCAAATGCTAAAAATTTTTTAACTGAAAGATGTTTTACGTAAAATATTCAAAGTGGTAACAAAAACCCTATTAATTAATCTGTAATTTTATACCAGTTTATAAATTTTACAGTTTTTGTTTGATTTTTTTTAAATTATGAGGTGTATTCTAGACTAGATCCTCACAGGCATCTAAACAGTGGGGATGGAATGCACCCTGTTTGGTGGATGGGTACTTAAAAGGTATCTTAAGGTATACGTATACCAAATGTAGCCTTTGGGTTAAGGGAGATAACGTTGACAAGAGATCAGACGGCCTTGTCAATCTTTGCAAACAGTGGCGACGTCACAAGGATGCCGTCTGCCAGTCAACAAACTTTGTTATTCTTTTGTATTTGTTATCTTTATCAAACCATCGAAGTCGATTTTTTTTAATATGCCGTACAAACATAGCAATAATGAATAAAATGAATAAATGCGTCAAACGTTTATTCATTCAAGGCAATACGTCCTGCCAAGGGTGGAGGCTACTATGTCGATCATTTGCCGTTATTTGCCGACTTGCGCCATCTTTCATCGAACGAATCGGCACCAGTTGAAGACGTCACCGAAGATCATGTAATTGTATCCAATCGTGATTCAAGCGGCAACCTTATCGTTCCCAACTGGACCAATTTGGAAGATCTTGAAGCACGCCGTCATCATCAGTCTTTTGGATCGAATAAGCCAAACGAATCGGCATACATGCACGACCCAAATACAGACGAATTGCCCCCATCTCATTGTCTAACCGCGTGCAATCCAAACAATAGAATGGTTCATCCAAACGACGCTGTACAACACAGCCACAGTTTGCGCGGTCAAATGAGAATTAACAACCGCGTCAACAACGACGATTTGGAAGATCCTCAATTGCAAACGAATCAAAGTTACGGACACGGACTGCGCAGTTTAGGTCAACAAGCGCGATCTTTATTGACCGATTTGCTGCGTTCGAATACCGTCGAACATCCCAACCGCAATCCTGCATCGGGTCATTCCAAGGTACAAAATCAGACGCGATGCTTAAATCAACAGCGGTTTACTTCTAGACACGAATCGCGGGCTTTAAATCGGGCTAGATATCAGCGATTTATGTCACAAAATCGTGAACGCGGACAACGGAGACACATGCACTCTGGGGTGAGTTAAGTGTTTATTTTATTTGAACAGACTACTTAGTACGATTTAAGTAGTCAAATTGAAAACGTATTTTTATTGTATTTTTAAAAATTGTCACGATATTTTTGGTTTAGTTATTATACCATGAGTGTTGTTCACGTCGTTTATATTTGTAAAATTTTGGTTTTTATTAGAAAATTTGTAAAAAAAATATTTAGCCGCTTACGTAGTTAATTTATAATTTAATACTGGTTGTACCAGAATTGTACCAATAAATAAATAATAATAATATCAATATTGTTCCAAATGTTTTGAGGTTTTTATGGCATTATTTAAGTAAAATGTTTGTCGGTGTTTTAGAATATTAATTTGTTAAATTATTTTAAATATGTATAACAAATAAATTAAATTCTCTTAAGAATTATGTTTACAAGATGCACAGGCTGCTGTTAAAATAACTTAATTACATTATACAAATCTAAATTATACAAGAATATTTTTTGAATATAACTTTGGCAGTTATATAAATTAACATTTTATACCAATAATATTACCAAATTTTTAGTTAAGCAAAGAACCCTCTTGTATTCAGATTAATCCTCCTTAGACCAACGATTACTTATGGTATACGTATACTGTTAAATTTCCTTTAGGTACACTAGGTGTATGCCTGCACTTTTCTAACAAAGTTAAGGATCAGCTATACTTTTGTACATCTAGATGAGCCATGTAGAGATAACAGTCTCCTAACTGTTAATTATTCCCATCATTCGATTATTAGAATGATATTTCTTATTCTTATTTACTCGCCTTTTATTATGTTAGAGTATTAATAGTTTCATTTCAATGTTGCTTACTTGTATTTCAACATTTTTCTACAATATTGTATTACCTTGTGTTGAATGCTAGGTTTCTCCACCTAATAACATGTCAACAAAAATAATCACTTTCAAAAATACAACAACTGTCAAAATGTTTGTTGATTTATAATTTAAAGTGTTTTTGTAAAACCTACAGTCAAATCGTTTGTTGTTCGTGTTGCCATTATTTTTGTTGTATAATTTATCCCAAACCTGACAATGCGCACACTTAGATGTGACACGAAATAGGGTGTTGAACGATATGCAAACAGAGTAATTAACACAATAGTCTAAAATTGAATAAGCAAAATTATTGCAACACATAAATCAACTCTTTTATTTGATCGATTAACATAGGATGGAATAGAAACAAGTGAAAAAACAGTTTTAATGAAAACATTATTATGATTGTTGTTGTTGTTGTTACTGTTATTATACGCCCTAAAATATTACATATATTTTCATTATTAAAAATGTATATAATGAAAATATTTTTATGCTTTCTAGTAAATGTGTTTTTACATTGCGCTATAAGGTAATAGTGTAATAAAAATTATTTTTTATTGTGCGTTATAAGTACTATAAACAAGATATGTATAACTGATAAGAATGTAGAAGAAAAGCATGTTTGAGCTTTAAGCTGATATTTTATGTTATTGGTCTATATTGCAAGTAATGAGTAGACAGTAAAACTGAGTTGCATATTTTAATTTGCCATTAAAAGAAAAATGACTAAATTTTATTTTATTTATTTAATTTTTGCTACTTGTAAATGTTTTACACGGGAAACGAGCATCTTTCAGCAGTGGACATTTTAGCGAAGTCGATCGTGGGCCCGCATTTAGTGGGCCGGTGGTGGGATTCGAACCAATGCCCACCTAGGCCACCCCGATACTGCTCAAATATTTTACAACAAACATCTCTTTACAGGTAGATTTTCAGTGAGAAGCATAAAGACGGCGCAGTATTTAGTACCGGCCTGCCCAAATTTGAGCCTAGCCTTTGCTATTTGAATGTCAATAAATACGGGTTGAAGGTTAAAACACAGCGCTAACGTTTATAAATTGTATGCACTATTGCTAAGAAATAATGGGGATAACAATTTTTTACAGAAAAACGTAGTCTAGTGTAAATCGTGTTCGGAAAAGTTTAAACAGAATTTGGGTAATCTAATTTATATAATTAACTGTTTGTTGCAACAGAGCAATTAGCATTAATGCATTAATGCTTAGCCAGTCAATTTAATAGGCAGAACTTAAAACTCTCCAAAATATTAAAGCGAACAAAGTTTCATTTACAGTAAGATTACTGGCTACTTAAATTTACAAAATTAGCGCTACGAAATTGAAAATGAATTTTGGGTAAAATGTGAAAAGCAACAACTGCAAAACGCTTTTTTCATTTACACCAATTTTCCAGTCTTGTTGAAAATGGCGACAAAACCAATAAAATATTGAATATCTTGGAAACATAATTCCAATCACAGGGTCGAGTAAAATACAAAAAAGGTTTAATGAACAAGATTTTTAATTCGGTTCAATTTGAATTGATTAATTTTATTCGTTTTGCTACTTTGAATGTTTTACACGGGAAAGGCGCATCTTTTAGCAGTGGACATTTTAGCAAAGCTTAACGTAGGCCCGCACATTTAATGCGTTGGTGGTGGTATTTCAGCCTATACCAAACCAGGTTCAAGTCGAGCACTGTACCGCTAGGCCATCCCGGCACAATATTTTAATACTAAAGAGTTTGCCTTCTTATTAGTGTTCTTTGAAACAATACATTTTTGCTTATGATTGTTTTTTTCAAAACTTAATGATAGTTTTTAAACATTTCAACATGACGTTATGTGAATCAAATGTTTTGCTTTAAAATTACTTTTTTTCATTCTTAATTAAAAAAGAAAAAGATTTTTTTAATTAAGGGAATTTTTTATATAATTGTAATTATTTTTAAACTTCATACACTTACTACAAAATTTTTAAAAATTATTTAAACAATAGCAAAAGTTAAAATTAAATCAATTTTGAATTTAAATTTATTATTGTTGGATGAGTATGGGGGGCCTACATTTGGTTCCGCTAAAATGTCCACTGCTGAAAGATGCGTTTCTCGTCAAAACATTCAAAGTAGTAAACATAAATAAAAAATTGTTAAAATATTAAAAAACGAAGTAATAAATAGCATACTGTTTTTCATAATTTCTATAAGTAAATCTAAACGCATTAATTTGAGATTTATTAAGCTCATTTAGAACAGTTTTTAATATGATAACGTTTTTTATAAAATACCAAATATATAAATACGGTTTGGGTTTGAGTGCTATTAGGAACACTCTTATTCGATACTGCTAACATATTTAATCAATAAAAAATGTTTTGTGTGAAGCATAAAAGCAATAATTATAATTATTTTAAGGTCAACTAAAGTTATATGAGCGCTAATCTTGTGAAGTTGTGTTTTTTTTTGTAATTTACACTGAAGGATTAGTTACATATTTGTTAATTTTAAATTAAAAATAAAATAAATTAAGCGATTAAGTAACAATTATTATGTTCTGTTTTTAATTATTCATTTATGCTTAAATACTTTACAATAAAATTATTTAGGTTTTTGAGTTGAAATGTTGATTATGAAGGTCAAATTTTGACAACTTATTAACGTGAACCACTTTACGAATTTAAAGAATGTATAAGAAATTAGCTCTACTTTGCATTTTATTCGATTAAGTTATTAGCTGTTTTATACAAATATTAATTGTAAATTAATAGATGCCTACTGGATAAGAATTAATTGTTTATGTTATTTTTTGTAGATTTTGCTGATGTATGTAAGAGTTGCACAAGAATTCGAGTAGCAACATTTATCTTCCAATAGATAAGGAATCAATCTTACATGCTGATACTAAAATAAATTTTGTCCAGTTACAATTTCTAAAATGCTTGTTTTGTAAAAGCAACAGTTAATAATAATAATAATAATAATAATAATAATAATAATAATAATAATAATAATAATAATTAAGTGAATAATGAAGCTGTGCAATTTTTTATTAATAGAAGGAACTTGTTACTACCTGAACCAATTCTACTTACTCAAATATTCAATCAGTAGTATATTTAACGTTAATTTTAATTATAAAGAAAAACACTATAATCGTGTCACACACATACACACACACACACACACAAACTATTCGTTTTTTAATTATAA
Organism: Cardicola forsteri; assembly: GCA_025895645.1. NCBI lineage: Eukaryota > Metazoa > Platyhelminthes > Trematoda > Strigeidida > Aporocotylidae > Cardicola > Cardicola forsteri. Next base: position 44,883 of record JAKXYG010001197.1, read on the forward strand.
CGTTTAAAACATCTAAACAATTTTTTAAAATAGTATTGTTTGTTTTCTAAAAATGAAAAAGATTCAACTTTAGGAATAGCGATTATACGATGTCATTTGTATCGTTCTTAAGTTGAAAGCTTTTAGAAAATTGTTTTTAGTTTGTTTTCTGAGAACTAATGTAATTCATTTTATTGGGCATAATAATAATAATAATAATAATAATAATAATAATAATAATAATAATAATAATAATAATAATAATAATATAATAATAATAATGTTAATTATGATTTTTAATTTGACATGAACAATAATAGTTTATCTTCAATTGTTCAATAAAACAAATTGTTAGGAAATTTAAAGATTTAGGATACATGTACTATTTATTCTATAGAATAGAGGATATATATATATATATATATATATAGTTTATCAGATATTGGACTAAGTAATACACTTATTTAATAAATGCTTTATTGTATAAACGAAAATTGACAGATACTAATTTAGTAAATAGGGATAAATTTAATATTGTTTTCCTTATGCCAACATTGATTAGGAATTTTTATTTGGAATAATTAGGGCATTCAATACAACCGTTTTGTATATTTTAATTTTTTCAAAATGAATTTATGTTTTGTGTTGGAGTTCAAATTAATTAAAATTTGGTTATTTTTATCTTCATTTATTCATAAGTTTAAAACATATATGCTTTGACTTTTTACATAAATTCTGTTTTTTTTGTAAGATTTACATTATTTTTATAGATGGAAAAGGCTTAATTTAAACTTTTTTTATTATAAAGATGATTTAGATCAATGAATTATATATTACTTTGAGTTGGAATAATATTTATATAACAGAGTAGCATAAAAAGTAGGATGTTTCCCTTTTTATAAGGGTCGTTGTTCCTGGTCAGAGCATACTCCATTTGATTCTGCGTCGCAGCGTCAATCTTTGTCAGCCTCTTTTCTTTCATATCTGCTTGCACAGAATCTAGCCATTTTCTCTTTGGTAGACCTCTGTTTCTTTTATAGGCATTTAAAACAAGTATACACATTACATCAATGATACAGAATATATATTATTACTGTTGAATTATTTAAAACAAAAATATATTAAATCAATATTTGAAAAATCCTATTGACAAGACAAAAAGAGATTAAAAATACAGTGATAAAAATAAATGATAATAATAATAATAATAATAATAATAATAATAATAATAATAATAATAATAATAATAATAATAATAATAATAATAATAGTAATAAAAGTTTACTGTTATCAAAATCAAAACCTTGTATTTAAAAAATTGAGACAACGAGATTGTTCCATGTAATCGTGTTTCAGATGTTCAGCATAAAAATCCTGCATATTTGAAATTAAGCAGTATTTTGGCTTTTACTCCAGCATTTATCGAGGAAATCATACTTTCACCTCTTTTTACCATAGTTTACTAAAAATCGCGTTCTCTTGTTATTTCTTAACACTATTTATTTTTAGACAATTCAGGCTGATAAGGGCATGAACTGGATTTACAGTAAAGTTAATGATGTTTCTAGCAATAATAATAATAATATAAAGAATAATAATAATAATAATAATAATAATAATAATAATAATACTTTTAATATAGTTAAATAAGATCCTTCATTTAATAGCAGCAGTTAAATTTTATCCCGTCTACTGCAGTGGAATATGTTTTCCGATATTTTAATAAATAAGGAATTATATTGATAAAAATGTTTTGCCAGCCTCTTTTCCTTCACATCTGCTTTTACAAGAGAAGATCACTTTGGTAGACCTCTGTTGCTTTACCTTCTACTTCTATTGATAATGTTAACCTTTTTACATTGTTTTCTTCTTTTGTAGAATATGATCGTACTGCATCAATCATTTTGTTATAAACTTCAATGACTTTCAAATTTCTTTTGATAAGGACTTAATTTTCGCATTTTTGTTTAAACTGAGGATATTTACATATTTTTACCAAAGTAAGTATTGTGCAATAACCTAACCCCTTATTAATCACAGTTAATTAATTAATTATGAACAAAAAGTATTAATATTTTAGTGCTTTTAAATAATTAAGATAATAAAGTGTCCAGTTGACGTCAAGATTTAATTAAAGTTCATGTAGAAATTAAATAAACTAAGTAAAAATACTTAATCTATTATAATTTTAAACAAAGTTATGTACTTTTCAATAGTTAGTAGATATCGGTTTAAATTTGGCGTAATCATTATTTACTGAATCCAATTAGTTAATGACATCCCTGCTTATTCGTTAAAAAATTGTTTCATGGTTTAAATGGGACAAGTAAACAATCATTTCTAAAACAATAATTAAGGAATCAAGTAAAAGTATAATTTATTATCGGGAGTGAAATATTATAATTGTAAATTTACTAAAATGATGAATCCACTTGGTTTGGGCTAACCAGGAACACCGTAGAGTTGATCGATTATCAGCAGTGCATACCCCTTTCAAGTCTCGCACGAACTCAAGCCCACACCCTATTTGGTGTTGGGCCAAAGCCTTAGCAATTGGTCTACGAGTGATTGAAATAAACCTTGTAATTTGATAATTTATAATGAATCTGATCAAGGCTTATTACCCATTGTCATCCAATGTTGTCTGTTGTTGCCGGTTTAACATGTAAATGGTTCCTTTCACTAGGACTTTCACCATATAGGTCCTGGTATACTGCACTGGTTTTAATAATCTATGGCAAGTTTTTTTGTTTAGTCTTATTATTAATTTTATTATTATTATTATTGCAATATTATAGATGAGTAATGTCTATAAAATTTTAATTTTTGGTAATTTCGTATTTTTATGTGGTTTTTATTATCGATCTAAATTAACGCATATCAAAGAACAAATTCACAGTTGAATAACTGAATTTACTCTTGATGGATGAATGTAGGTATACACTTAGGGGTTCTTAAACTATGCTGGGGTCATCTAACGGTACAGCTATCAGCTCAGATTCAATCCTCACCACCGGCACTAAATGTAAGCCCACGTTCGGTTTTGTTAAAATGTTAACTGCTAAACATGTTTCCATACAAAAAGCATTTAAAGTAGTAAAATAAACAGCTGGTTGATCAAATCATTCAATTTCTACAAAAGTCAGTAGATTGGCGTCTTTACAAAAGTGTCATCCTATTAGCTCAACAACTTTATCATGTTTTCACATTTGTAGTGTATCTATGCAACTGGAAGATAATCGTTTGGATAACCTTTGCAAACATGGAAATACTAAAGCCAGTAACCATCTTACTGCACTCTATTTGACGTTAGGCCAATGCTTTAGCAATTGATCTACAAGTACTTAAAACTGGCCCTGTAAATATATATAGGGAATCTGATTAATGCTAATGGCTTAATTATCTCAAATACTGCACGATACTAGTGCTAGCAAGCAAGTGAATGATTTCTTCAATAGGGTTTTTGTCATATAGGTCTCGATACATTGTACAGGTTTAATAGTCATTATAGCAATACTAGTAATAGTAATAATAAATATGGTAATTTATGATAAGTGTTGCAAATAACATAAATAATGTTTTATTAAGTATTTTCCCTTATTAATCAAAATGATTTAATAACACGAACATAAAGTTGAAAATTGTTTACTCATCTATGTACATTTTAACTACACGTCAAATTATCGTAAATAAACTATTCAAAAGTTTAAATAATATTTTCTGTAGATAGATAATATATGAGTACATTTAAAAATACACTTTTAAACTTGTGGTTGTTGCCTTTAACAACCAAATCTGTTTAGTGAGTTCAATTTTTATTGTTTTAAAAACAATTGTAATTTATGTTAGTTGTGGTAATAAAAGTGTGAACAATTACTAAAGGTATTTTTACTAACTACAACTTTGCGTGCTGAAGTAATATGTGATTCATAAATTATTATAATATATATAATGTAATTATATGTATTTTATAAAAAACGTTATCATATTAAAAACTGTTCTAAATGAGCTTAATAAATCTCAAATTAATGCGTTTAGATTGCTTTATAGAAATTATGAAAAATAGTATGCTATTTATTACTTCGTCTTTATTATTTTAACAATTTTTTATTTATGTTTACTACTTTGAATGTTTTGACGAGAAACGCATCTTTCAGCAGTGGACATTTTAGCGGAACCAAATGTGGGCCCACATTTAGTGAGATTACTGGGATTCGAACTCATGCCTACTCAAGTCCAAATTTAGCGCTGTACCGCTAGATCACCCCGGTACGATTAAGGTACTATTCCAAAAATTGTAATTGTAATACGTTTGTTGTGGATTAATTTTGTAGAGAATTATTTAAGCTATTTTGTTGATTACGGAGGAAAATAAAATGTAGATTGATACTTGGTTTCAATTATGCAACTGACACCAATTTTTTGGCTTTATTTTTCACGTGCAACTGTTTAATCAATAGTAGTAGTAGTAGTAGTAGTAGTAGCAGTAGTAGTAGTAGTAGTAGTAGTAGTAGTAGTAGTAGTAGTAGTAGTAGTAGTAGTAGTAGTAGTAGTAGTAGTAGTAGTAGTAGTAGTAGTAGTAGTAGTAGTAGTAGTAGTAGTAGTAGTAGTAGTAGTAGTAGTAGTGAAGTAGTAGTAGTAGTAGTAGTAGTAGTAGAGTATACAAAACAGTTTAGCAAAGTCGAGTAAGTGTGTCCTTAAATGCATTCAAACCCATTTCGTGAGTATATCGGGTAACGGAAATAGCTAATGCGTTAGATTCAAAAATCGGCAGTTGAGTTTCATCACTGGCACGAAATGCAAACCTTCATTTGACTTCATCAAGAGTGCAATTGCTGATGTATAGTTCCGTGAAACATTTAACTAATACAGACCAGATAATATATATATCATGAGTGTTTTTTTTTGTTTTCTTTGGTCTGACCAATTACCGTTGTTTGTAATCTGCCCATTTTAATATATTTATGTGTGTTCATTTACTGCATGTACCGGGGTGGTCTAGCGGTACAGCGCTCGAATTTGGACCTTTGTGAGCATGGGTTCGAATTCCAGTACCGATACGAAAATGCGGGCCCACATTCAGCTTTGCTAAAATGTCCACTGCTGAAAGGCATGTTTCTTGTAAAACATTCAAAATAATAAACATAAAATTAGATAAATAAAAAAAAACAATTAGGTGAACAAAATTCTACCAGCAAAAAGGGTTTTGGAATAGACGACTGAAAATGGTAGACCATGGAAAACTTGACTAAGAACTATTCGGACAGATCTAATTGAAATGAACGTTTTATGGGGTGAAACAAAACGTTTGATAAAATATTCGAATACTTGGAAACATTTTGTTATCTCATGCTCGTTTTGAATTATGGGACTTTGTTGTTGTTGTTGTTGTTGTTTTGCTATAAATGTTGTCTTATGGCTTCATGCTTATTTTTAAAGAAAACCGTTTTTGTAATAAATACTTTGTTTAGACTTAAAATTGGAATTAAAAGCAATGTAAAGCGTTTTTACTACTTTAAGTGTTTTACGGGAAAGCATCTTTTAGCAGTGGACATTTTAGCAAAGCCAAACGTGGTGGGAATTGAACTTATGCCCACAAAGGTTTGATAGACCACTCCAAAATTATCTGATATAAGCAATTGATGATAAATACTGCAAAGTATTACCGTTTGTTTATTTTGCAATGTCCGCGATGCGGGCGTGGGTTCGTATCCCACCTTTGACAGGTGTCTTTGGGGTGCTAATGATCCTGAGGATTTGAGTCAATGCTTATAAAGTCTTAATTTCCAATGATGGTGATATTCCTGACTGTTAGTCCTTCACGTGGTGCATCCTGGACTAGGTTCCCCTAGGCGGGTGGGTGCGAACATACACCCAGGATACTTAAAAGGTATCTAAAGGTATACGTATATCATATGTAGCCCTCGGGACTAAGGAGATAGCCTTACAAAAATCAGGCGGCCTCGTCAAATCTTTGCGAACAGTGGCGACGTCACAAGAATGCCGTCTACCAGCCAATAAACTTTGTTATTCTTCTATGTTTGTGTTACACTTATCAAGTCATTAAGAAATTGATGTTTGCTATGTCGTATAAATATGAGAAATAATGAAGAGGTGACCACGTCACCAACCAAAATGAATGAATGAATGTTACTATGAAAATGTGATGTTCGTTAATTATGTATATATAATTTTAATTAAGGTTTTAAAGACCAGATTAAATTTAATGATTTAAAAGAAATTTAGTTATTATTAAAACGTATCCATTTTTAATCACTTTCAATTATCGCCAAATATTTAGTTAAAAATTTAACGTTTTTTTACTGATATATTGTTGATTCATTAAGATATCGTCACTCGTTCAAAACACCGATGCTCTGTCGAGAATTAGTCGAGGCGCCAATACGATGACAACACATTCGCAAAATGTTGCCACGTCGCACAGAAATATGCTGTCGACGCAGGAATGCGGACATTCCATATATACGACAGCTACTGAACCTCGAAGTCATCGGCGTGACGGATGTTTTGCTTCAACACTCGAGTTTGGCGGTCCATTTCCGCCCGGTCGTGAAGCTCCAACTGACGAAGATGTTGGCGGTCCCATTACACACGGACTGTTTGGTCAGATACACCAGTTCCGTCGCGAGCGTCGGTCAGCGTCGCCTGTCAATGCCGAGTCGGATGAACGACGCGAGGAATCGGCAGAACCGATTGAGCAAACAAGTACGTTGGACCATTTTTTTAAAAGCATTTTTCAGCAGTGGAGATTTTAGCACAACCGAACATGGGTTTTCATGTTATGCATGTTGTGCGAATTGAGTCAAAAGCTGTACCTCTAGACCATTCTAGCACATGAGTTTGTTTTCGAGTTAAAATTGTGTATTTTTTTGGTATTTTTTCAACGTCTGCACGTTGAATAATATTATATGGGAGAAGATGGTAGTTTTATGTTTAAACTATTTCCAATGTTTTAACATTTCAGCAAATGCCATGATCAATAAATATAAAAGAAATAAGAAATTATTAATGTATTTCAATTAACATTTTTAGTTTTATTACTGAAATGTTTTCAAAATAAACATATTGAGTAGGTGCATATTTGGCATATTCTTTGTATGTGGAGTGTAAAATAAACTCTTATCAACTCTCTGCTCAAGAGCCCTGCATCTTAGCAACCTAAACTGTTTTAGCATATATATGTTGAATTGTATAGACATTTTAAATACTTGTAGTTTGAAAAATCGTACCTCACTTTTAAGTGACAAAATGTCACAAATAAAATTCAAGTACTTTTCTGTTCTAACTTATACAATTTTTAGATAAAGTTTTTTACTATAATAATAATAGTAATAGTAATGATAATAATAATAATAATAATAATAAAAGTAATTCATGATTAATCCAACATTCAAAATTAAAATTATTTTAAAAATAAAAATAATACTAACAATTAAAATTTTTACTTTGAAAAAATAATTTATTTGGTCAAATTCAAATATTCTGTGCATTTCCATTTATTTTCCAATACTCAAACCGGGTATATTTTTATATGTATAGTAAATGTACAAAATACTGTCAATAAAGTTTAAACGTTTTCTTTTTTGTTTTAATTAAATTAAAATTTGTTATAAGCAAAAATAGCAAAAAATACATTGAACTTAGCTTGGTCGTAAGGATTGTGTGTGTGTGTGTATACTTGTGATCTGTACTAATGTAAACGTTATTTGTACCTCCTTTTTGTATATATATATACTAAAATGTTATGTGTTTGCGACTGACGAGAATATACGAAATGAATTCATCTCACAATTTACGTCTTCTCATATTTTTATTTGGGATTTATTTATTTATTTTATTTTTACTACTTTAAGTGTTTTGACGGAAAGCATATTTCAGCAGTGGACATTTTAGCAATGCCGCACATCTTATCCCGGTAGTGGGGTAGTATTTTGTTTAACAATAATTATTTATAATAAATTTAGATCTATACATAATTGAAAATAATGTATTATATAAAAAAATTTCTAAAAAGGTTTTTATATTTGAAAATAAAAAGTTTGTTTTCACCCTATTCTGTCAACTTAATGTTGAGGATATTTTTAATTATATTTACAAATGCTTGACTAAAATTTTCCAATAGTTTTTTAACAAAATAACAAAACGATCTTTTTTGAAAATGTGATTCAACTATTTTTAAAACGTTGTACATACAATTGAAATGAATACTTGACTGAGTATCCAGTTTTAAAAGTTTTGAAAACGGATAAAATTAAATATTTATTTTTCGTAAAAAATATTTTGTATTATTCAGAAATTTTGTACATTGTTTAATTAAAAGCATTAAAAAAATTAGTCAATTTTCAGTTGCGAACATGGTTTATAAAAGTTGTACTGGCATAGTCAAACACTAAATAGTATATAAAAAAACGTCTTATTGTAATAGTTCTTGCTGTTGAACGTACGACTGTCGAACTGGGAGAGCGACTGTGAAACACTTGCTTGTGTTGTCTGAAGATTAGTAGAATTGCACGAATATCTTCTAATGTTCAGTGATTCGTAATCTCGACGATAACGAAGTCTGACTAATCTATTATATAAAAACTCTCAATTAGTCAGTAAAGATATATGTTCCCAGTGAGTCGGGAAGTGATGAAAAACACAAGTCGGGATGTTACGTATGTATTTAACGGAAACTGTACAACAAGTGATCAAACACGCGCCATCCCCATAACAACAGTCCATTCAAACAAACGTATCATAGTTACTCTTCCATCGTCTTTCTTGGTGGTGATAATTGTTCCTGGGGTATATCTGTAATTATAAAGAACAATAATGATATTTGGTATATTATTGCGTTATTACACTCATCTATAAAAACCCGGTTAGCATGTGTTATGTAAAATATCAGCCTTATGCTGGACATTTATTTACAAAATTACTTTTCATTCATTTTCATTTTGGTTAGTGACGTGGTTACCTCTTCATCATTTTCCACATTTATACGGCATAGCAAACGATCGACTTCGATGGTTTGATAAGCGTAGCACAAACGTAAAAGAATAACAAAGTCTTCTAACTGAAGGCGGCATCCTTGTGACATCGCCACTGTTTGCAACTATTGACGAGGCCAGCTAATGATATACCTTAAGATAATTTTTAAATATTCTGCTTTAATTTTGTCAATGACGTGGCCATTTATGGTTATATTAATGCAATCAATGAATGGCGAATATCAAATTAACCGATTATTTTTTTCAACTATTTTAAGCGACACGTTTCCAGCAACTGGACATTTTAACGAATCTAGGTAAAGGCTTGTATTTGATGCCTATTCTGACTATCAGTATCATCTGATCACAAAAATACATTTTTAGGGTCAAGGTGCCTTATATACTACTGATATAAGAATGACTTGTACTTGGGTAGCCTAGCAGTACAGCGCTCGATATGACAATGAGTTTAAATTCCACTACCAGCCCACATTTGGCTTTGCTTAATTGTCCATTGCTAAAAGATGCCTTTCCCGTTAAAATGTTTATTCCAAATAAAAATATGAGAAGATGTAAACTGTGAGATGAATTTATTTTGTATATTCTCGTCAGTCACAAACATATCACATTTTAGTATACATATATACAAAAAAGGGGGTACAGATAACATTTACATTAGTACAAGTCACAAACATACACACACACTATCCTTACGACCAAGCTAAGTTCAATGTAGTGCACACAAAGCAGGTTTCAATGTGTGAATATAAACAGATTCGAGAATTGTCAACATATTCGACATATTGGCACTTTAAAACAATTTTTTGAAATTGATTTGGTTTATGGTAGATGACGTAATATGGAAGATGTGCATGTGTGTTCACTTCTGTTTGACCTATTATTGAATTCATCTCACAGTTTACGTCTTCTCATATTTTTAGTTGCAATTATAAAGGGAACCTAATGCTTTAAATTCTTAAAATATTAATTATATATTATACAAAACCTTTTTGCTTTAAAAATAAGCATGAGACAATAAGACAACTATTACAGCAAAACAACAACAACAACAAAGTCTCGTTGGAATTAAAGATTCTGCAAATCGAAGATTGATTTTTCTTTCAGTTTTCATTCAATCCTGTCATTTGTGTAACTCTGTCATCAAGATAGGTGCGATCACTTCTTTGCCGTTGTTTGCCGGAATGGCGTCCTCTTGTATTGTTTCCGTAGCAATATAAATCTTTTACAGAGGCCAGGTTGCTAACCTTGGGCGCTCAAACCCTCCTTCTTTATCCAGGCTTGCGATTGGCTAGATTGAACCATTTCTGATCCAAACCACGTGGAGTTATCAAAATGTTTAAAGTAGTACAAATAAATAAATAAATAATAAAATTATTACTACTTGTATATACTACTTGTATATTCTTTTTCATGTCATGATTATTTCTAATTGAATGCACAAATTAATACGATGAAATTGAATATCCAACAACATGCAATGTAGTTAATTAAATTATTAGAAGAGATTTCTCGTCAATCACAAACACTTATTATTATAATTGAATTAATGGTAATGTTTCTACAAAATAAATTAAATTAACTCAAGCAAAATGCAGAAAATAGTAGTATTTTTTTAATTACTAAAATATTTATTTACAGTTTACAGTAATTCAAGTTTTGTACTTTTTCATTTTCATCTTCTGTTATTTTGAAATTTGTGTTTAGATGGGTAGATGCTTAAAGGATAGGAATGCTAATCCGATTCATTTTGTTTGTGTACCAATTGTGCAATGTTAATATCAAAGCGTCAATTATATTGTGTTTTGTATTTATTTTATGTTTTTTATGTTTTGGTGAAGCCGACCATGGGCCCGCATTTTAGTGCCGGTGGTAGGATTTGAACCCATACCCACCGAAGTCCAAATCGAGCGCTGCACTTCAGGACCACCCCGATGGATTTTTAAGGGTTTTTATTAGATTTTCAAGTTTTACTTGAATAATAAATCCGTTTGGTTTCAGTTAACCAGGAGTACTGTACAGCTGTTTTATCTTTATTTGGAATCATCATTTATTTATGTTTACTACTTTGCATGTTTTACGGGAAATGCATCTTTTAGCAGTGGACATTTTAGCAAAGCCGAATGTGGGCCCGCATTTAGTGGGCCGGTGGTGGGATTCGAACCCCTATGCCCACTCAGGTACAGGTCGAGCGCTGTACCGCTGAACCACTTCGGCACATATACATAAACACCACCTGGTGTATAATCTTTCATACATTCATTATTATCTCGGTCTCTCATCTATGCTAGTCTGAATCCCGAATTTAAAATTATTGTAAATTGAGACTTTGTAAGCATTACTTACATTTTGAAAATTACTGCAATCACTAAAATATTTCTTCTAATATATATATATATATATACAACCCTCACAACAATTACTGCAAAAAAGTGATTATTTAACTAAAACCTCTCTAGCATCTACATAGCATACAAGAGAAACGTCACTTCGATTATAAAATATACAATACTATATAATAATTGAAAAAAAACTATAATTATATATACATATATATTGTAAGTAAAAAAATTATATAAAATATCAACGGGTGCAAAATCGGAAATGGAGTAAAATGATTAACATGATTTATAACGTCAACTATCAATAAAAATACAGATTGCACGCAATTTTTTCAGTTACCAAATGATTAAGGATATTACAACGTTCAAAAAATTCAATAATCTATGTGATCGCCTTTCTTTTGAACAACCTGATCCAGGCGTTTTGGAATGCTGTCAATGAGAGTGTTGATATATTCTTGTTTCATCTCATATTGAACAACAAACCGAATGCGTTCACATAAATCCTCAATTTCGGTATGCTTATTGATATAGCGCTTTAGCATACTGAAAAAATTTTCAATAACATTGATATCCGGGCTGTTAGGTGGCAATTGAGCGAAAGATAGCTTTTTTGATTTTAGCCCCTCTACTGTCTAAATGTAAATATAAAGCAAATATAGTGAAGTTAGATGAATATGACGTTACCTTTTTGGACGTATGACATGGAGCATTGTCCTGAAAAACAGTAGTAACCCCCGTGTAAGTGTGCTGCATTTCATAATGAAAAACATTCTTCATAACTGAAACAAATTTTTCACTATTTAAGGTACCAGATATAATTCTCCATTTGATAGGTTGATCATACTTAATACCAAACCAACACATTACTTGTCGAGGGTGGGCTTTCTTTCTAACAACCGGGAGTGAATGTTTTTGAAAACTTGTCCCACACAACACTTTGTTTTTAAAGCCAAATGGTTCATCCCGAATCATTGTTTTATCAGCAAAGTATACGGAACGCCAATAACATAAGTGTCGTTCACTCCATAGTTTACAAAAGGCTAATCGGTCATCCTTTTGTTTTTTGGTAATAAATGGCTTGATCTTTGGTGATTGTAGAGTTAAACCAGATTCGATTGCTCTGTTTCTTATAGTGGAATAAGTAAAACTGTTTAAACTATTTCTTTTAGTTTCTGAAATAGGTTTATTATAATTTTTTTTTAACTCTATAATAATTTTTTGATCATCTGTACTTGTTGTTGCACGTTTTCTTCCAACATTATCATAATTTCGGGGTTTTTGACCGTTGATAATCCGATAAATTGTTGAAAGGTTAACTCTATATAAATCTGCTAATCTTTTTGGTGAAAATCCTTCATTTTTTAATTCTTTAATAACACGGTGTTTATTTTCAGTAAGATGAAAGCATTTTTTATTACTATTCTCCATTTCAAAAACAATGCAATCAGAAAGCAGAATTAGCGGCTGAGCGGAATCTCAAGGTTAAACATAAATAATAAATTATTAGATTTATTTTAAAATTTTTATTTAAAATTAAGAAAAAAATTTTTGTTATTTTTATTTATATAGATTAGAATAATTAAATGTTTATTTTGATAATTATTATGACATCACAATCAGAACAGATTTGAATGTTCGCTTAACATCAATTTTAAGAATTAGTTATTGTTCATTTTTAATGAAATTAAGCACACAAAATAATAATAGGCTAATTATTATAAAAATTATGTAATTTTAACTTATTATCCACGTTAATATAGAAGTAGCTTTTAAAATATGCTATTTTGGCGGACTCAGCCTTCTTAAATAAATATTTCTAAGTATATATAAAGGATCTATTAAGCACTAGACATTATTTTTAATTCCCGATAGTTGTTTTTACGAAAAAACAATTGGACATAATAAATTAATTTAGATTTAATACCTTTGTAATTTTTTGCAGTAATTGTTAAAATGGGTGTATATATATAACGTTAATTGGCAAATAAAACAAAAAAACGGATGGTGGTCTAGCAATACAGCGCTAGACATGGGTTCGAGAAACATGCCTTTCAGCAGTAGACATTTTGGCGAAGCCGACCGTGGGCCCGCATTCTAGTGGGCCGATGGTGGGATTCGAACCCCGATGCCCACCGCGGTCCGAATTCGAGCGCTGTACCGTATTAGTCGACTTGTCCAAGTTTACCGAATAATATATGTACTTTGTTTTAAACGAATAAAAAGCTTTGCACAACTATTTCATTAACAGTGTGTATCTGGGGCAGTCCAGAGGTACAGCACTCAACTTGAACGTGGGTGGGCATCGGGATTCCAATCCCACTACTGGCACTAAATGTGGGTCCACATTCGGCTTTGCTAAAATGTCTACTGCTGAAAGATGCATTTCCCGTAAATCATTCAAAGTAGGAAATGCAAAACTTTTAAAATATACCTTATAGCTCATTTAGTGAATTCACTCTAATTTGCTGACTACGTAGCCTGATTTACTAAATGCGAGATGGGGGCCATTTGATATAACAAGCAACGTTGCTTGTCATCAAAAGTTGCGTGAATATTGCCTAGTCGCTAGTTCTCCCCCAATACCTTACGTCTGTACTGATTACATGGAGTAACGAATGAGAACGCAAAGACTGGACGAGAAACGTCTATTTCCAAAGCCTACAGGATCAGGTTATAGGAAACCAAAATGGAATCGACTGGAAGTTGAATGGAAAGAAGAAACGGAATTGTGGGAACGGTTGTTTTTATAGTCGTTCCCACTGGTATGTACCGTTGATACATTCAAACAAAAATTGTCAATATTTAAAGAATATTAATTTCCAAAAATTAAATATTAATTGTTGATGAAATAAAATAATATTGTTTATTATTTTCGACTTCAAAAGATCTGCATCCATTATCACCGCTACAGTTCACTTTAACTCACACGCTTTAGGTGTTTGACCTACAATTTGTTAATTTATTATGATGCTAACTGGGACTATTCCCTACAATTTGATGGTTTATATTTGTCTACAAGGGTGAAACAAGTCGTATAAAAGTCTAAACAACTCAGTGTTATATCCAGATTTTGCAATCAATACACAATTGTTGTACGGTCGATCTTTTTGTTGATTAAATGAGAAAGAAAGAAAAAAAACATTTCGATGATTACAAGCATAACAAAATATAACATTGGTTGTCTGCTGGATTTGCATAACTAATCAGTTACAGTCGTGTGTTGTTGTTGTTGTGACTTGCATATCTATATATATATACACTCGCATTGATTTGTTAATACGACAGTACTCTGCTCAGTCCACTTTATTTATTTATTTATTATTATCATTTAATGCTGAAAAAAAGGAAGAGATTAATTTTGCTTTTATCCACATTTATCCGCATTTCATTTTATTTCTTTTTTCAGTTTTTTTTCATACAATTTGAATATGAATAAATTAATTTTTGAATAAGTTGCATACAATATCCAATTGGCTATTGATGTGCAAGTGTTTTAGTGAACTTGAAAATGAGTTAACAAAATTGTGTTTATTTAAAAATTGATCAATGTAAACTAGTTGTTCCATTGGTTTAAAAACATAATTTTTAGTTCAAATGATGTGTACACTATTGTTTGTAACTTTAGATTGTTTTGCATTGGAATGTATTCTGGTAACGTGTATTGCTTGTTGTCCCATTAGCAGTAATGCATTGTTTGTACAAACGTTGTTTTGCTACAATTGGAAGAGATGACAAGGGCGCTAGATTCGGAATTAGATAGGCATTGGCTTCTGAATCCCACCACCGACCCATTAAATGCGCGGGCCCACGTTTGGCTTTGCTAAAATGTGCATTGTCGAAAGATGCGTTCCTCGTGGTAAAACATTCAAAGGATAAAGATTACATAAAACTAAAAAATAATAATTGATATTAATCCATTTCTATCTAGTGAAATTAGGGAAAATGTCAATACATTAATTATTTGATTAACTGTAACATATTTTATACTATCTTTTTAGTTAAAATATTTTTAATTAACTTTTTTTATGTTAAAAAATTCAATTTTAATGTTCTTTATTTTTAAGGACATGTGAGGCAACTAATAACCATTTCCGAGTTGTGTAATTTCCGTTGGCTAATTATTACTAGTGCCTATTTTTGCAAAACCCATTCATATATAGGCTATTTATCCCAATTGATCTATAAAACTCAGGCTTAGTAGAAGACGAGAAAATGAACTAATCTAGCCAGTCTCAAAGTCTGAGTTGGCGATAAGAAGGCCACTCGACAATAAAAACACAATCCACACCAAAACTATTCAATAACCACAATGTTTCCAATTGGTTTGATACAGAATCCAATCTAGAAAACTGACAAGAAATAGCAACTGTTCATAATCTATAAAAAAACAAAATGAGTAACCCTCGAAAAATGGAAAATAACCTTGTAATAAGCCTAGTGAAGTAATTGATTAGTTTGCCATAGTTACAATACTCATATGCTAAATTCGTTGTTTAGTCATTTATTATTATTATTATTATTATTACTGTTATTACTATTTATTATTTATTATTATTACTAGTATTTTTTTTTGTTATTACTGTTGTTACTATTTATTATTTATCATTATTATTACTATTATTATTATTATTATTATTATTATTATTATTATTATTATTATTGTTACTATTACTACTATTTATTATTATTATCATTATTATTAATATTACTATTATTACTAATTATTATTTATTATTATTATTATTATTATTATTATTATTGCTTTTGCTATTATTAGTATTTATTTTTTATTATATATTACAGTCCGCTTAGATAATTCAGTAAAAGTACATTAAACACTATAAAATATTTAAAAAATCGTTTGCGCAATTGGAATAAGTAGAAATAGGCTGAAATCAAAATGGAAAACGTTTTATAAATCCTTCAAATCATAAACCATTATACTGTAATTAGGATGTAGTCATATTAAATATCTGAACCGTTGGTTAAGTTGAAAACAAAAAGCAGCAACACAAATTAAGTCGCGTAAAGGAAAACACTTCCCCATAGTGCATACATTGAAGGATCACTAATTGATATTTGAAAGACGTATAAAACAGGTTTTATTATTTTTATTTTATCGGTTAGTTAACAATCTTGCTAAATGCGAAACACCAAATAAAAATATAAAGAGACGTAAACTGTAAGATGAATTTATTTCAGGTAATTTCATCAGTCACAAATATAAAAATTTTAGTATGTATATATTTGCAAAAAGATGGGTACAGTTGGCATTTAAGTTAGTGCAAGTTACAAGCATACACTAACTCAAGCATTACGAAATGTTGGCATCTTGCTGTTTCTTTAGTAATGTTGATTTGTTACGCAGACGAAACTGATAATATTGCGCTCATACCTTGCTCCTTCTCAATCAGGTCTGAAACTGGATAAGGTAGAGATAATTGTAATTATTTCAAATAAAAATATGAAAAGACGTAAACTGTGAGATGAATTCATTTCATATATTCTCGTCAGTCACAAACATTTTTGTATATATATATACAAAAAGGGGGGTACAGATAACATTTAAATTAGTACAACTCACAAACATACACACACAATCATTACGACCAAGCTAAGTTCAATGTAGTGACGAACTGTTTTTGTGCACACAAAGCAGGTTTTACTGTGTGAATATAAACAGATTCGAGAATTGTCAACAGAAGTAATTAAGACTTTAAAGCAATTTTTGAAATCCATTTGGTTTACTTTCACAACAATTACTGCAAAAAAGTGATTATTTAACTAAAACCTCTCTAGCAACTACATAGCATATAAGAGAAACGACACTTCGATTTAAAATATACAATACTATATAATAATTGAAAAAAACTATAATTATATATACATATATATTGTAAGTAATAAAAAATTGTACAAAATATCAACTGGTGCGAAATCGAAAATGGAGTAAAATAATTAACATGATTTATAATGTCAACTATTAATAAAAATACGTATTAAATGCAATTTTGTTTAGTTACTAAATGGTTAAGGACATTACAATGTTCAAAAAATTCAATAGTCTACATGTGATCGCCTTTCTTTTGAACAACCTGATTCAGGCGTTTTGAAATGCTGTCGATAAGAGTGTTGATATATACTTGTTTCATCTCATATTGAACAACAAACCGGATACGTTCACATAAATCCTCAATTTCAGTATGCTGATTAATATTGCGCTCTAGCATATTGAAAAATTTTTAATAACATTAATGTTCGGGCTGTTAGGTGGCAATTGAGTTAAAGATAGGATTTTTGATTTTAGCCCCTCTACTGTCTAAATGTAAATCTAAAGCAAATATAGTGAATTTAGATAAATATGACGTTACCTTTTTGGACGTATGCTATGGAACATTGTCCTGAAAAACAGGAGTAACCCCCGTGTAAGTGTGTTGCATTTTATAATGAAAAACATCCTTCATAACTGATACAAATTTTTTACCATTTAAGGTACCAGGTATAATTCTCCATTTGAGAGTGGACTTTCTTTCTAACAACCGGGAGTAAATGTTTTTGAAAACTGGACCTGCATAACACTTTGTTTTTGTAGTCAAATGGTTTATCATAAATCATTGTTTCATTGGCGAAGTATACGGAACGCCAATAACACAAGTATCGCTCACTCTATTGTTTACAAAAATTTAATGTATCATCCTTTTGTTTTTTAGTAATAAATGGCTTAATTTTTGGTGATTGAAGCGTTAAACCAGGTTCACTTGCTCTGTTTCTTATTGTGGAATAAATAAAAGTGTTTAAACTATTTCTTTTAGTTTCTGAAATAAGTTTATTATAATTTTTTTAATTTTATAACAATTTTTTGATCATCTGTAGTGCTTGTTACACGTTTTCTTCCAACATTATCATAAGTTCGTGGTTTTTGACCATTAATAATCCGATAAATTGTTGAAAGGTTTACTCTGTATAAATCTGCCAATTTTTGGGTGAAAATCCTTCATTTTTCAATTCTTTAATGACACGATATCCATTTTTCGTAAGATAAAAACATTTTTTATCACTACTGTCCAATGCAATCAGAAAGAAAAATTAGCGGATGAGCGGAATTTCAAGGTTAAATGTAAATAATAAATTATTCGATTTGTTTTAAAATTTTTATTAATTTTTTTAAATTATTTTTATTTATATAGATTAGAATAATTAAATGTTTATTTTGATAATTGTTATGACATCACAATCTAGGCAGATTTGAATATGCGTTTAACATCAATTTTAAGGATTAATTATTGTTCATTTTTAATGAAATTAAGCACACAGAATAATAATGGACTAATTGTTGTAAAAATTATGTAACTTTAACTTATTATCCACGTTTATATAGAAGTAGCTTTTAAAATATGCTATTTTGGTCGACTCAGCCTTTTTAAATAAATATTTCTGAGTATATATAAAGGAACTATTAAGTACTTGATAATATTTATTTTTACGAAAAAACAATCAGACATAACAAATTAATTTAGATTTAATACTTTTGTAATTTTTTGCATTAACTTTTGAAATGGCTTTAAATGACGTAATATGGAGTGTATAAGTGTTCACTTTCAGTTGGGAATATGTTTTATTGTTTCTGCATTAGATGTTATTGGAAGGCAGGCCTAAAACGGGGTTAGGTTGGGTTTGAATTGTACAACAAACACTAACTGCTTTTGTTTCGTTTTTAGTCAATCTGATCTGCATTGTATTTTGTTTGGTAATGAAAATAGTCATTGAATAGTGTTTGTAGAAAATAAATTATTGAATTTTTAAACTATAAAGTATTGGATTAAATTAAGGAAGTAGTTGATAGTAATCGTATAAACTGTTGGTTGGGTTGAAAACAAAAATTTGGTTATGCACCGAATAATGTGATTTTTGTTTGATTACTACATAACTATGGGTTTTATTTTTATATTTTAACCAAACAATTTTTTGTATGTTTCTATATACATGCGCCAAGCACGTATTTAGAGTACAGCTTTATGGCAATAATATAATTATCTTATTAATGTATGCCAACAACACGACTAATTCCGCGTTTGCATAGCATCTTGAATAATTCCCTTGTATTGGTCACGATTTTTGGGAGGCGTGTCGGGATATGTCAGTCCAACCGATTTAGCCATTGTTTTCAAGATAAAATCCCGGCCAAATAGCCTGAAGATCGTCACAGACAGAATTCGTCCCAATAGGTATTTCTGGTCACCTTTCTTCTTCTTCCAATGGGTATTTCGACAAGTCGTCTTTATAATGATACCAATAAAATCATTTTATTATTGGATGTTTAACAGCGATACATATTTTTTCCTACAAACAGAAAGTTTCCCTATTTATGATTTGAGCGCCTTACCGTTCTCTGCCACTTGTAGGCTAGTCAAGTTGTTGACATCAAACAAATATGCTCAATAATAATAATTAGCAAATACAAACTTTGCAACACTTTGCAATTAATTTGAAATAATTAGAAAATAGGCTGTAAAACGCTGAGCATTTTATCAAAATTCTAAAATGTTACAATAATTGTTATTTAAAAAAAAATCAACATAAATAAAAAAAACTGTTTTAATGCATAGCAACAAATAAATAACTTTTAAAATCCTAGTAACATCACCTAATATTTTAAATCAATTTTATGTACACGGCTTTTTTATATTATACCACCGATAAGCTTTATATTCAAGTTAGAATGCTAAAATTTTTAAAAATTATTATTTTTTTAAATTTTACATTAGTTGAAGATATTAATTGATTTTTTTTATGTATAAAAAGTTCATATTGAAATTGAGTTATGAAAAAAAAATCGTTGTTTTTGCATATTTGCATAACTTTGCAGTTAATAGGCGCATATTGATTGGATTTTGTTATTACATTCTTTATTTTTCAATCCATTCTTTGTTTGTTGTTCAAAGTGATCTGTTTAAAATGCGTTTATATGCGTTTGTTTGAATTATAACAAGATAATATACATTTGTTGTAATTTTTTTTTGATAAAACTACATTCGAATAATATTCATTGCTTAAGTTTTTAAAAATTGTTAAATGTACTGAAATAATGAAAACGATTTAAACGCTATACTTGTAAGCGAATTTATCTCACTACTGGTATTAAGCGCAAACCCTTCTTCGGCTGGTAGAAGGCATCCTTGTGACGTCGCCACTGTTCGCAAAGATTGACGAGGCCACCTGATTTTTTGTCAGATCTATCTCCCTTAGCCCAACGGCTACATATGGTACCTTAAGATACCTTATAGGTATTCTGGGTGTATGCTTGCATCCACCCGCTAATGCGGAAGCCCAGTTATACCACTGTGCACTCGGTCCTTGCTGTTATTAGTCTATATGTCTGTTGAAACCTAATCTAGAATGCACTACGTGGAGGACGAATAGTCAGGAATATCACTAGCATTGGAAATTGGGACTTTGTTTATTTTCACTTAAATTGTCAGAATTATTAGAATTAACTTTTAGTATTAAATAGAAAATTGAAGATTGTGTATTTGTATTTTGTTTTATCTTTAGCCAGTCATCAAACCGATACCGAAGACTTGTTCCAAGCTGTCAAAGACGGAAATGTAAAACTTTTAAAATGTTTGTTGCAACACCGTAATATTGACGTAAGTTGTTGGTTTAATTTGTACACTTATTATTATTATTATTATTATTATTATTATTATTATTATTATTATTATTATTATTATTATTATTATTATTATTATTATTATTATTATTATTATTATTATTATTATTATTATTATTATTATTATTATTATTATTATTATTATTATTATTATTATTATTATTATTATTATTATTATTATTATTATTATTATTATTATTATTATTATTATTATTATTATTATTATTATTATTATTATTATTATTATTATTATTATTATTATTATTATTATTATTATTATTATTATTATTATTATTATTATTATTATTATTATTATTATTATTACTAAATCCTCTTGCTTCAAAAATAAGCATGGGGCAATAAGATAATTAATTGCAGGAAAACAACAACAACAAAGTCCCATAATTCAAAACAACATGGGACAATAATAAAATTTTCCATGGATTTGAACATTTTAAAACGTTTTGTTTGATCCCATGAAATATTAATTTTAATTAGATCTTCTCAAATAATTCTTAGCCAAGTTTTAAGTGTTCTACCAACCTTTCTTTTACCATTTTTAATTGTTTAATCCAAAGCCGTTCTTGCTGGTCTTTTTGGGCAGTAAACGAAAATTTTACCAAGTAATTAGCTTCGTCTAATTGTAATAATGTCATGTAGTAAACGAGAGTCAGCTCTTCTTATGATGTCATTATTTGAAATATAATTGCACCAGATAAACTTTAAAATACTTTTGAGATACTGACGATGAAAAACATTCATCATCTTATCAATCGTGTCTGTTTGTTTCCACGTTTTACTCTCATGTATTGCCGTAGGAATGATTATTGTTGCGTACAAACGAAGTTTTGTCTTGCGATGAATGGAAGAACATGACCATATTGATTTGAGTCTATTGAAGATTGACATTGCCTTTCCAAGTCTGGCTTTAACATCAATTTCGGTTTTTCTATCTTTACCAATGATGCTTCCCAGATATGTAAAGGAATCAACAGTATTAATATTTTACCCACTAATTTTAATGGGAAAATAATTGTTTGACTTAGTGCACAACACTTTTGTTTTTGAACAATTAACCCGTAAGCCAATACGAGAACTGATATCACTAAAATGTGTTGTCATATTTTGCATCATTTCTGGAGTTTCACTGAGTAGACCAACATCATCTGCAAAATTCAAATCTGTTAATCTGCCATGGTTCCATTTGATACCATAAGACAAATTATTCATGGATCGAGTTATAATGAAGTCAGTTATTAGAAGAAACACAAACAATGACAAAATGCATCCTTGACGTACTCCCGTGACAATTTCGAACATAGCAGTACCACTTTTTGTTGAACACAGCAAACTTGAATTTTGGTATGGCGAACGCATAATATTTACATTTTTCAACGGCATTCCGTAAAACTTAACGATTTCTCACAAAGATTCTCGATAAACAGTGTCAAAAGCTTTCATAAAATAAACGTTTTGTTAATAGTTTATATATATATATATATATATATATATATATATATATATATATATATATATATATATATATATATATATATATATATATATATATATATATATACAGGGCTAAATGAAACAGTTTGTAAAACTGAAATATTATACTTTCAAATTCCAATTTCAATCGTAGGTGATAAATATGAGTCGACTTCTTGACTTTACTACTGTAAGGTGCTTTTTTGTAAGACTCTTTAGAAATAATGTGTTACTGTCCATTCTAGTGAACTGTGACCAGTAGGCCAAGACATTTTATCACTTCCTAACACGTATTGTCGACATGGTGTAATGACCAACGATTTAATAATTACAATCAACGCTTAAACCGATTAACATTCAACCATTTGTTTTTTTTATAACGTAAATATTATTATTATTATAAATACTTATTATTATTATTATTATTATTACTATTATTATTATTGTTATTATTATTAATATTGTTATTATTATTACTATTATTGTTATTATTATTATTATTATTATTATTATTATTATTATTTTATTATTACTATGGTTATTGGCTTAAGTACTTCAGTAGAAATGGCCTTTAGCACTCAAAAATAGGTACAATTATAAAAATACGATACAATTAGCAGTATGTAACATCAGTCAGAAAATAAAATAGGATTAAATTGCAAAGACTAAAAAAATCTCAAAATTAACGTATATTCAAAATTCATGTGCATTATGATATGCGTGAAGAGGCATGATATTGTTTTATATAATCACATGCATGTTGAGTATTCAAATTATATTCGAAATCATACAGCTTTCACTTCTTTGCCATACAATGTAATACAATGTTATCTACTTGCTTTTTTTAGCAATATCAAGTTACTTACAAAGGCCAGGTTGTCAATTCTGTTTTCTTTTTCAACTGGATTTGGGACCAGTTATTGTGGAGTTGAAAATAACTTAGTATTTGCCAAAGTATTAATACGTTTATTTTTATTTTTCCTATTTATTTTTACTACTTTGAATGTTTTCAATGGAAATGCATCTTTTAACAGTAGACATTTTAACGAAGCCAAATGTGGGCCCGAATATATTGAGTCGGTGGTCGGTTTCGAACTCCGATGCCCACCCGGGTCCAAATCGATTGCCGTAAAACATTCAAAGTAGTAAAATAATAATAACAATTGTACCTTATATTTTTGCCATTCAAGACTGTCACTATCGGAGTTGTGTTTTTGTTTGTTCGTAATTTAATTTATTCATTCGGGGTGGTCTAGCGGTACAGTGCTCGAATTCGGACCTCGGTGGACATGGGTTCGAATCCCATTGCCGGCACTAAAATGCGGGCCCACGTTGGCTTTGCTAATTGTCTACTGCTGAAAGATGTTTCTCGTGCAAACATTTAAAGTAGCAAACATAAAATAAAAAATAAAAAATAAAAAAATAAAATTCTATTGTTATTACTTTAAATGTTTTGCGGAAAATATGTTTTTTAGCAGATCCACATTTGGTGCCGGTAGTGTGGACTAAACTCATGTCTACCCAAGTTTGAATCAAACACTGTATTACTAGACGACGGTGATAATATCTCATTTAAAAAAACGTTGCACTCTAGCCCTATTCCTAGTTCAAGCGGACTTGTAATCGGCTAGGATGTAATTATATATATAACTCCGCCTAGTTAGGATTAGAAATGATTCAATCTAGCCAGTCCCAAGCCTGGATAAAGGAGGAGGGTTTGAACTTGCAAAGTTAGCAAGTTGGTCCCTATAAAAACATTATACTGCTGCGGCAACAATGAAAGATGACGTCATTTTGGCAAACAACAACGTTTCTGGATGACAAAGTTACACTGATGACAGGGTTGAGTAAAAGTCGAAAGGAAGCTGAATCTTCGATTTGCCGAATCTTCAATGTTAACGAGACTTTGTTGTTGCTTTGCTGTAATTGTTGTCTTATTGCCCCATGCTTATTCTTAAAACAAAAAAGGGTTTTGTATAATAATATAATATAGGATGCAATTATATATATATATATATATATATATATATATATATATATATATATATATATATATGTATATATATATATATATCCCTATGATATTCAAAGTAATAAACACGATAAAAAAAATTTAAAAATATTATGATTGGTGACTTGGTTACTTCTTCATTATTTTTATATTTATATAACATAAAAGAATAATAACTATGATGCTTTGATATGCCTAACAAACATGGGGAAAATAATAAATCGTTTTGGTTAATAGAAGGCGTCTATGTAACGGCGCTACTGTTCATAAAAATGGACAAATCCGCTTGATTTTTTGTACCAGTTATTTATGTTAGCCTAAAGACAATATATAGTATACGTATACTCTAAGATACGTTTAAAGTACCTTGGGTCTATACTTGCATCCAACCGCCAAGTCTGAATCCCAGTTAAAACAGCGTGCTACTTATAGTTGATAGTCAAAAATATTACTATCATAGGATGGAATGCTAATAATCCCGACAATTTGAGTAATGCTTGTCAACTCTCAATTTCCAGTGATGATGATATTCCTGACTGTTCCTCTTTTACGTGGTGCATCTTGGACTAGGTGCCTATATGAATATAGACTAATAATAGCAGGAACCGACTGTGCAGCGGTATATCTGGGATTTCACTGGATTCCCGTTCAGTAAATGGGTGCTAGTATACACCTAAGATGCTTAAAACGTTTTTTAAGGCATCCATTTACTATGTGTAGCCGATTAGGCTTGTGAATCCGTTAACGGGCATCAACACTAAAGAAGATTGTTTCGGAATTTTAGAACCTATTCAACTTTGAAATTAATGAAGAGGTGACTACGGCCATATTCTACGTAGAGAAGAAAACTACGTTACGAGGAAAATAATGGCATTGGAAATGGCAGGTAAAAGAAATAGTGGCCGACCAAAGAGAAAATTGAGATTGTAAAAAAAGAAAAAAATGGGGCTCTGCCACCAACTTATGTTATCTTACTATCATAGGAAATTGAGATTTTGTAGGTATAACTCAACTCTTTAGGAACACAATCAATAGTTTAGATTTAGTCTTTATTTTTCTTTTCCCTATTTTAGCTATAATTTTGGTTCTTTTTATTACTTTTTAATCCTCCCTTTTATCAATCAATTTCGGCATCGTTTACGCGAGAATGCCACGTCTAATAAATCAGTACAAACATTAACACGAAAATGTTCATTTATTTTTTAACATAATTAATTTTTTATAAATGGAAAATGAAAAATATCAATTGGAAAAAATATGTAATTAGTATACATTTCCTTTCAATTTAGACACAAAAAATAATTGCATTCATTTAAAATTAAAAGGGAATGACCCCAGTTTGATGTATACAGCTTAATTAGTTGACTGTTTCCTGTTCAATTCTTAACTAATGATAATTACGACAATAATAATAATAATAATATGCTTGAATGAACACACTTGTAGTAGAAATAAAAACGTTTGGTTTATCATAAAATATTTTAAACATTTTTTTAAATATTGTTTTTTAAAGGTATTTTTAAGTTTCATCTCGTTTTTTCTTAAACTTACTTTGACAAAAGTGTCTAAACGTATAATAAAATAACTATTAAAAGTAGTATTATTGACACTAATGTTATTAATGTAACATTTTTTTTAGTTTAAATAATTTTATTATTTATTTACTAATATTTTATTTTAAATTTATTTCCTGCTTTATAAAAAATTATAAAGATTAATAAATGTAAAATGTACATGTAAATGTTTATTACTTTGAATGTTTTACGGAAAACACAGTGGACATTTTAGCGAATCCAAACGTGGGTCCGCATTTTAGTGCCAGTGATGGGATTCGAACCCATGTCCACCGAGGTTCGAATTTGAGTACTGTATTGCTAGACGACCCCTGCACAATAACAATAATATTAATAATAATAATGATTATTATTATTTGGATTATTATTGAAATCGCCTTAATAAAAATCATGCAGCCTCGTCAATCTTTTGCAAACAGTAGCACCGTCACAAGGATGCCGTCTACCAGTCAAGAAATGGTGTCATTTTTTATATGTGTTACGCTTATCAAACCGTCAAAGTTGATCGTTTAATACGCTGTACAAATATAGAAATAATGAAGAGAAGACCATATCGCCAATCACATTAATGAATGAATTAAGAGAGCATTAGCACG
This sequence comes from Cardicola forsteri, assembly GCA_025895645.1. Taxonomy (NCBI): domain Eukaryota; kingdom Metazoa; phylum Platyhelminthes; class Trematoda; order Strigeidida; family Aporocotylidae; genus Cardicola; species Cardicola forsteri. The sequence continues at coordinate 71,560 of JAKXYG010001197.1, forward strand.
ATAACTATCATGCTTTTGTTGTTGTAATAAATGCTTTAGTAGAATGCTTAATAAAATGGGTGCTATTGTAATTTGCTCAAAGTTGAATAGCTAAGTTTTATCTTTTTACTTTGTCAATACATGTTAATATTGATAATTGCGCCTAGTTTGGATCAGAAATGATTCAATCTAGCCAGTCTCAAGCCTGGATAAAGAAGGAGGGTTTGAGCGCGCAAGGTTAGCAACCTGGTCTCCGTAAAAAAATTATACTGCTACTGAAACAATAAGAGGACGCCATTACGGCAAACAACGGCAAAGAAGTGATTGCATGTATCTGGATGACAGGCTTACACAGATGACAGGGTTGAATGAAAGCCGGAAGGAAGATCAATCTTCGATTGTGCAGAATCTTTAATGCCAACGAGACTTTGTTGTTGTTGCTGTTGTTGTTTGCTGTTATTGTTGTCTTATTGCCTCATGCTTATTTTTAAAGCAAAAGGGTTTTGTATATTATACATATAATAATATTGATATGATGATTGCCTATATGGACACGTTTGGATACGAAATGGAAATGAATTAATTCAACAGAATTCCCATAAATTTCTATTATTGTATAATAAAACACTGACGTTTTAATAAACCGAAACAAATATATTGCTGATTAATTAATTGTACATAATTTATTTATATATTTAAAACGGTTGCTGTTAAAATTCATAGTATAGAATAATGATATTTACATGATTAACAAGTTAGTGTTTTTTTATTTGTATTAAAAGCTATTTAACCAGTAGGTTTAAATATAAAAAGTATTGTATACGTCATTAATAATAAGCCAAAGGGATTTATACAATTTTTTCAATTTTATTAACTTATTAAATATCATTTTGTAGTATAGCCTTATTGCGTTATTTGGGTTTTATCTTTTTTTCTCTGTTGTGTTTAATATTGATTTTTACAATGGGAAGTTTTAAATCATCAGAATTAGTTTTTTTTAATTGCATAAAGTTACTTTATTTTCAATTACTTTTGTCAATTAAAGAGTAAAATATTTTAAAGTTTTAATAATAGAAGTTATCATTATTATTATTATTATTATTATTATTATTATTATTATTATTGTTAGTAGTAGTAGTAGTAGTAGTAAAATTATTAATTTTATTATTTAAAATGTATGATAAAACTAGAGACAATGTAACCTGTTTTAGGTTTCTATTTTTGACACTTATTAATAATATTAATATAATCAATGATTATGTAGACATAAATTCCATGTATTTTGCTGGCGTAGTGACACGATATATAGATGTCTAAATTGTACCTTTCAATTTTTCAAAAACTGGTTCAAATCGTCTGTTTTTAGGTACTGCATTCTCATATACATAAAAACGTTGGCATTAAAGTTTGCTCTTTTATTTTTTAGCCGTTTTTTGTCTTAACAACTACCTCCTATTGCTTCTGTTTACACAGTTACACAATTTTAAACACCTTCCTTTTTGATCAAGAATAATTTTGGTTAGAAGGTATTTAGCAATTTTTCCATTTTTAGAAAGTGAACATTTTGAATCAGTTCAACTTGATTTAGAATAATTTTAATAACTCATTTTGACTTATCGTTTTTATTGGAAAGATCTTTTTGAACATAATTTACAAATTATTTTCTTATGCTGTTAGTGAAGAGGTTTTGAGCACAAGATTAACAATCTGGCCTCTGTAAAAAATTAATATTGCTAATGAAGCAACACGAGGGGACACCATTCCATTAAACTACGGAAAAAAGAAGTAAAAACATGATTGTGTTGACGAGAGCTTTACAAAATTTGAATAGAATATTTGATCTGCACGATTTTTAATATCAATTATTCAATGTGCACATTAATGAAACAATCTTGTTCGAGAATGATAGGGTTTTGAAATAATTAATAAAAATAACACATTATTCAGAAATTAATAGCTTTACAATTATTTTAATAAATATTAAAAGTTAATTTTATAATTGTATATTGAATTCAAGTTAAACGCAAATGGATTTTGATAAAATGCAAAATTATTTCACTTTGCAAATGGCATTTCAACTTGAATATCTAAATTATAATTGGCAGTGAATTATATATATATATATATATATATATATATATATGTATATATATATGATTTTTTCGCAAACACATCTATCTTTACCATGCATGTATGATAACGACGTTTATCTGTTTATTTATAATTTGTAAAAAAATCATGAATAATTTTGAATAAATAGACAAAAACATTTATTTTAGTATTTTATCTACAATCAAATTATGAAAGCATTCGTTTTATTTTAACAAAAAATAAAATATAATTTATTGCAATTAGTATAATTAAAATGCTGAATCAAAAAGAAGCGAAATGAACGACTATGTCAAATTGTTTGTTTTCAAAAAAATAAGAATTTTTGAAGAATTTGTTGGTTGACAATTAAGGAAACCGTGTTGATCACAGTTGGTAGCCATTTTGTAAAAATACCTTTTTTCTCATTGTATTGTTTTGATGTTTGATGATTGGTCATTTAGCGAAGTTGATGCTCTTCGGCCCGGCGGTGAAACTGACAACACTTTTCGCCTGACTACAAATTTTGCATTTTTTTTTGTAAATTGTGCCGGGGTGGCTTAGAGGTAGAGTGCTTGACTCGAACCGTGAGTGAATACAGGGTTTCATCTCCACTACTAATTACGTCTCAAAGTTTGGATTTGCTTAAAAGTCTACTGTTCAAAGATTTTTCTTGTAAAGCAGTAAAAATAAAAAGCAAGTAAAAGATTAGACAAAGTAAGTCGGGTTGGCGGATGTATCTCGAGTCTTGGATTCAAAACCATCATCATCATCATCATCATCATCATCATCATCATCGGGGATAAACATCCCCCACCGGTTATTATCACTCAGGGTAGTCCAACAAAAACCAGAGCGTCTGTAAAAACGTCAACTTTTGTAGTGTGTACTCAAAGAACGACACTTGAGGTGTGCTGACATTAAATGTTAATTACATCCCGAGTTAAACCCCTCTAATGATCTCTGGTGGCTGCATAGGGTAAACAAACGGACGCCCATTTAAATAATTTATTTGGACGGAGGGGCTTAGCATAAATAAAAGGACTGAGTTTGCATGCTACAATGTCTGTCCAAATTTTCCGTTGGCCGCCTGGCCTTCTTTTCCATCCGGGTAATGGGTGGGCTTCCATAACTATTCTGGCTGGATGACTGAGCGGTCAAAACCGTGTAAATTTATTGAATGCTAGCCCTCATTTTATTTTTGATGTTTTTTACCAACAGTATAAACCAAATAAAATTACAATAATGATTTCAGAGCTGTAGATTTGAAAGAAAGTAAACATGAGTTTGAATCTTCTAATTGCTTTCACGAATGCCTACCTACTGAAAAATGTTTATTATCAAACATGACAATAAATTATCATTGGAGTAGATTAGTGGTACACTGCTGTCTTTCAACTTGGATAGGAATGCGTTCTGGAGCTACTACCGGCATTAAATACTGACATTTGGTCGGTTTTGTTAAATGTCCACTTGATAAAAGAACCTTATGAAGCATTCAATCAATCAATCAATAATAATAATAATAATAATAATAATAATAATAATAATAACAGTAATAATAATAATAACGATAATAATATTAATAACAGAAATTATAATATAATAATAACAATAAAAAATGTTTTTAATCAGGTCAACGTAGTACTGAACGGTACAACGACCCTTCATATTGCATGTCAAATGGGTCACGTGGCATGTGTTTCAACTCTAATTAAATTCGGCGCCAAGCGTACGGCACGTGACGATACTACGGGCAACGACATCGTCCATTCGGCAGTGCAAAGCGGCAATTTGGAAATTTTGGGTCTTTTGTTTGAAAAGACGGCCAACAGCAGTGTTGTCGGTCAACCGCCGCCGTGTGCCAACTTGATGGATATCAATTTGGTCGACTTGGAATTGGGAGGTCAAAGTCAAGCGTTTGCGTCGACCGTCGGTGACGATTCTTCAGCGACGAGATCGGAAGCCGAATTGATCGACGTCAATTGTCGAAATGCTTTGAGTCAGACGCCGCTGCATTTGGCTGTTAATCGACAAGATTGCGCCGTGATCGAATACTTGCTGGATCAACTTCATGTTCTGGTCAATTTACAGGTACTACTATTAATTATTATCAGTAGTATTAATAGTATTTATTATTATTATTATTGTTTAAATGCTTATGGAAAAACATTTTTCAGCAAGTGAACAATTTAACAAAACCAAACGAGAGCCTACATTCTAGTGTCGGTAGTGGATCTCGAACCCATGCTAATAAAAAATTAATCTATACAAAGTTGAAGTTTAAAAATAAAACTATTTCATGTAGGTTAAAGTAATCAATAATTGATCATTATTAAACATGAAACATTTAACGTTATTCGATTGTTATTGTTTTGAATGTTTTACGGGAATCATTTTTTAACATATGGACATTTTAGCGAAGCCCGCATTTAGTGCCAGTGCTGGTATTAAACCCATGCCCATTCAACTTTAAATTTAAGGCTGTATTACTAGACTGCCACGGCAACTGTATTTCTTAACTACAAGGTCACCCATCATCAAAAACCTGTGCTTACCCGAGATTCAAGTCGATTACTGGAACGCTACACAATTGGACAATTGATGCGGCTATAAAAGACAACAGGCACTTTTTAAAATTGTTGTTACTTAAGTATTTGAAGAAAAATAGTGACAGTTTTAAGCCACGTTCATCCTAGTTCGAATCTAGCATTGTACCACTGAAGCACTACAGTTTATTTCAAATGTGTGTAGACTTGTTTTATGCAAATAGTCAAATCAGCTGTTTGCCACAAGTGTGACTTTTAAATCGTCTTTAAAAAGAAATAAAGGAGATTTAGAACGTGTATTTTTTTAATCACTTTCTGAAATGGTTGCCTGTAAAACATTTATCTGTGAATTGATATTGGTTGTAAATATAAAAACTAGCCTCCGTGTTTGTAGTCAAATGTATAAAGCTGTGTCCTTTTGAGTAACCATTTAGCCACTTAATTACTGTGCAACTTAAGTACATCTATTACGTTTTTACTTAATTAAAGGTTTGTAGTATGCACAATTAGAAAAAAGAGGCGTTTATTACATCTGACAAAAAATTCAAACTAATAATAATGTTAATATTAATGATGTTTGGATAAATGTAGAATGATTTTAACGGTGGTTGATGCGTTAGATAGAAAGTGAGTTTGATTCCCACAAGTGTCACTATATGCGGGCTCTTCGTTCAAAGTTTTGTCAATTATTTAGTTACTGAAAAACGTTTTTTCCGTCAAACAAACAAATAAAACTTAGGAATAATGAAACTTGTGACAAATTTTAAACAAAAACATTAATGTGTTCATCTAGTAATATAAATATGGCAATGGTAATATAGAAATACCAATAGAAAATATAAAACTTGAATAATTTATTTGAGAAAAAAGCTGTATGCGGCATTTTTTTAATATTTAAATAAACGTACATTTTGTGGATTACACAAAGTGTACTACAGAAATATTTTGTTATTGATAAGAGTTTCTCAGCTATATCAGTCGTGTTTCATCATTTACAAACACTTTTGATTTATAACATTTATCTGTTTCATTTTCAAAAAAAATGCAAAAGCAGAATACATTTTAGTATTATTATTATTATTATTATTATTCTATGTTTTGCTTGTTTTTTTTTGTATTTTGTTTTTAATTACACCTGGGCAGTGCATTAGAAGAATTCATTTTACTAATTAATTAGGCATAATGAAATTATAAATGTATTATCAATTTATTTGTTGTTCGGTTGTATTTTGAAAATTTCTTTTTCGGCTTTTCATTGGTTTTTAAATGGGATAAATTTTTTATATTTTTTAAATTAAAAGCATTGCTACTCCAATTATTGTGACATTCTATTCATAATAATAATAATAATAATAATCATAATTATTATAATAATTATTATTATAAAAATCATAATAATAATAACAATAATAATAATGATAAAAGTTATAATAATAATAATAATAATAATAATAATAATAATAATCATAATCATAATCATAATCATAATCATAATCATAAAAATAATAATAATAACAATAATTATAATTACAATAAAAATAATGATAATAATAATAATAATAATAATAATAATAATTTTGTCTATTTGCATTACTATAAGTTGATTAAAAGCTATTTACTTTTTCATGTCTAGTTAATTTGTTATTATGATTATTCTTATTCTTATTCTTATTTCATGTTTTATGTTTAGGGCTATTTTATAGTTCCTCTATTATAGACTCTTTGATACAGGTTTTACAATGAACTGCTATGTGTAATTAACACGTTTTTTCCATTTTTTACACTTTCTATTCCAGTATATATGAAAAGTATGCACTGATAATAATTTGAAATAAGGATGAAACAGTTATATAGTGTGCCCACTTGGCTCAAATGAAGTTCATTCATTATCGATTGATGACGTGGTTATTATATTTTTACGATATATAAACGATTGACTTGATAAACGTAGATAAACGTAGAAGAATAACAAAGTTTCTTGGCTGGCAGACGGCATCCTCGTGACGTCGCCACTGTTTGCAAAGATTGGCGAGGCCGCCTGATTTTTTGTAAGGGTTATCTCTCTTAGCTCAAGGCCTATATATGATATACGTATACCTTTAGAAACCTTTTAAGTATCCTGGATGTATGTTTGCACTTACTAAACCATATTCCTATAGACACTTAGTCCAGGATGCACCATGTTGAGGACGAACAGTCAGAAATATCACCATCCTCAAGATCATTAGCATCCCAAAATGAAGTGGATTTATTATTCAAATGAATCTGACAAATTCTAATATATGACTTTATTACTTCTGTTTAAAATAGTTAAATCACAATGCCGTTTAAAAATAGCTTTTAATTAACCAGATTTAGAAAAAACTTACATTTGCTTATTATAATTTACGTATAATTTTATAAGTAATCATATGATTTCCCGTCAATACTCAATGTGTCTCATAATATTTTCGTCTTCAGATTTTTGAAAAATGACGTAAGGATTTACTTTGTTATTTAATTACGACTTTATTCTATTTTTAAATTTATTGAATGTATTATTACAATTTGGTTAAAATGATCATTTATTTTTAAATATTTATGCTAATAGATAATCAAAAATGTATTGGTTCATTTTTTATTTAAGTTTTAATAAAACTGCTTTTCTAAGTCAGTGTGTTATATAATTTTTTTATTATAATATACTTTTTACAAGTAAATAATTGTCACTTTTAAAATGAATTGAAGCTCTTTTACTTGCTCAATACAAATATGAAATTTAACACGTTGTTAAAATGTTCATACAACTGCGGTACATATTGCAAAGCGTAGTTTGAAGGAGCTAAAATGTAGTAGCAGTTGTATTTTATTTTTAAAACAATTTACGTTGGCAATGTTAATATTTAAATTTGTGAAAACGATGCTACAAACAAGCAAATTAACATTTTAATTAGCTACCTATTAGGACACTTCGTTGTGTAACTAAACTGGCATACTTATATCCTCATAAACAACAACTAATTTTAATTAATTTGTTTTGTGTGTATACCTGCCACCTTTGACATTGGTATTGCTTCTTTGTGGAGTAACGTCTTCTTGTTATTTGCTTAGCGTTGATATTTTGTAATGACCAACGTACTGGCCTTGAGTTCTGACCGTCCATTTTTCGCATCTGGGCTTGGGAAAGTGTCCGCCTATCGTTTGCCTGCATTCACTTGAAAAAAATGTTTTTATTTATTTATTTATTTATTTTATGTTTATTACTTTGAATGTTTTACGAGAAATATGCCTTTCAGCAGTGGATATTTTAGCGAAGCCGAACGCGGGCCCACATTTTAGTGCCGATGATGGGATTCGAACCCCGATGTCCACCGAGGTCCAAGTTCCAGCGTTGTACTGCTAGATCAATATATAAATTTATTTTGAAAGTTTTGTAGGCAAACTATAAACAAATTAATTTTTTTAATATTATTTAATGAAACGAAATAATTGAAATATAATTAAATTGGCATGATAATAATTCAAAGTTTTATGTAATTGATTTAAAGTGTCAATTACTATCCTTTTTATGGATAAAAAAAGCGTATAGTCAATGTAGCTATAACATATCTTAAAGTATACGTATAACAAAGGTAGACATTTAACTAAGCACGATAGCTTTGACAAGAATAGGCAATTTTATCAATTTTGTGCTAACAGTGGCGCCATTTACAGGGATGCCCTTTATTAGCCAAGAAACATCATTATTCTCTCGTGAACATTTTTCATCGTTGACATAAAACTAAAGATAATGAATGTAATTGGTTGAGATTGAGATGCTACTGATTTCGAGAATTTGGATAACTTTTATAGACTCTTTATTTCCACGTGGAATATCTTGGACTGTGTGAACCCCAATACGTATATCAAAAGTACAGCTGTATAATCGGGGTTCCGTTTTGGCGGATAGGTGCAAGTATAGGCCAAGGGAACTTGAAATGTATTTAATAGAATATTTATATTATAGATAGCCGCTAAGCTGAGAATGATAACCCTTTTACAATCAGGAATGTTGTTTCAAGAACGGTATCTATTAGTGAAAATATTTTATTTTTTTCTACGTCTGTTACAGTGATTAGAGGCTAATATTTAATATACTGTACAAATATATAAATAGTGTAGAAGTAACCACATCACTAATAATAATAATAATAATAATAATAATAATAATTTATGAATTCAATTGGAAAACTTTGTACGCATACATTAAACAGATTAATTGTGTTTTAATTTTTAAAAACTAATACAATAGTTCTATATTTTAGTGTCATATATTTCTCAAATTTGCGCATAAAAACACCAAATAATTTCTAATCAAAGTATCATAGCCAGATTGGAATTCTATCAGTTGGTGCCATCTATATATATGTATATATATATATATATATAATATCTTAAAAAAACATGAGGCAACAAAATAATTTCAAGTGTTTGGATATTTAACCAACATATTTGTTTAATTAACCATGGGACATTAATTTCAACTAGATTTTCCCAAATGACTGCTAGGTACATTTTTTGTGATCCACTCCCAACTTTTTTTGTCCATTTTTCAAACCGATTTTGCTTATAAACGTAGAATTTAACCAATTAATTTTCCTTCTCTGATTGTAATAATGTCGTGTAATGGACAAAATGCAGTTCTTTACATGAATTCATTGTTTGACATGTCATTTCTAATCTTCTATACGTAAAGTTGAAGTTTGCCATAATGCTATCTTATTATATCTGTACCAGTACGAATTATATTACAGAGACCAGGTTACAACAAAACCTTAAACCAAAAAGTTGTATTTAAAGAAATCATTTAAATTCAGAAGTATAGTCCTACTTAAGTGTACATTACAAACGAAAAACGCATCCAAATAAAGATTGAACAGCTGTACAGTGCTCCTGGTTGACTGATACCACGTGGATTTATTATTGAAGTAAATCTGGCAATTCTAACTCTTCAAAAACTCACTATTCAATAAATTACATTTGTTTTCATTTATTATGTGTTCCACAAAACAAATTTAGTTATTGAAAATTGAACATTTTAAACTGTTAAAAACGCATTAATTATTTTGAATATAATTGAGTTAAAATATTTTTTTAATTGTTTAGAATAAATTAATTTTAAACGAAATATAATAATAATATAAATATTCAATTAACTAATAAGCAATTTTTAAAGTATGTATGCCAAACTAATGTTGGAAAGTAGAATTATTTAAAATTATCAATAAATTGCATATTGAAACTTATTCAATAATTAAAAACGGCTTTAATTTTCTATTGAAGCCACGGCGCTTTAAACTATAACCAATTGATTAATAATATCGAACGAAGTCGAACGTTGGTCTTCATTTGGTATCGGTGGTGGGGATTAAATTTCAGGTTTGAGTCGAGAACTGTACGGTTATACTACGCCAACTGTTAAAACCCTAAACTTAATAACACTCGATGTGGGTCTTTATATTTAATTTTAATAAACGACTCATTAAACGCTGAAACAATAAAATAATAATAATAGTAATCTTTTAAAAATGCAATTTTTTAAACATAATTGTTTTACGAATTACTTTTCTATACGATCTTTAATCAGTAAACCCAACAATTAATTGACAAGTTAAATTTCTAAATGACTAATTTGTTTTTAATTGTACCGGGGTAATCTAGCGGTACGGTGCTCGATTTGGACCTGGGTGGGTATCGGAATTTGAATCCAACCACCGGTACTAAATGCGGAGCCATGATCGGCTTCGCTAAAATACCCACCGTTGAAAGGCGATTGCCATGAAACATTCAAATTAGTAATAATACATAGATAAAATAATCGAAATTTTTAGTAGATATGTTTTTTTACCATGTTTATTGTATCTTCATTGGCAAATTTATTTTGTGTGAGTTTTAAAAGACATGCACAATCTGCTTGTACATAACACTAATGTTTTATGTTACGCTAAACTTACAATTTTTTGAGAAATTCCTGCGTTTTGTTTAAGACGATATTATATATACGTTAATGTATAATATTTTGCTTGATATTTCAAATTTAATACTAATAATTAATGCTATAAATTATTTTATACTTAATTAGAAATATTTATTTAAAAATATAGAATATTGGAAAGATTTTTGATTAAAAGTCAACACTTCTATAAAGGTAATTTACATAATTTTGTATCAAAACAATTTTATGAATAATTAATTGCGTTTTTTTATTGGTTAAAATTTATATTTAATAATTGCAGTGCAATTAGCTCATAATATTAATTAGAACCATAATTCCAAAAAGTGTTAAATGTAAAAAATCAATTAATTATGCGTAGGTGGTAGTCCAGTGATACAGTGCTTGACGTGAACCTGGATGCGTTTGATCTCAATGCGGGCCCACATTCACTTGCGCTAAAATGTCCACTGCTGAAAGATATTTCCCGTAAAATATTTAAGGCAGTAAACATAACAATTATATATTATATTATTTTTATTTTATGCTTTCTACTTTGAATGTTTGCACGAGAAACGTTTTTCAGCAGTGGACAATTAGCGAAGTCAAACATGGGTCCGCATTTTAGTGGGCCGGCGATAAGATTCGAACCCCGATGCCCACCGAGGTCCGAATTCGAGCGCTGTACCGCTAGACCACTCCGGAATATATAATTTCTCGGGGGTAGTCAAGTAGTACAGCACTCGATTTGGACCTCGGTGGGCATGGGTTTAAATCTACTACCGGTAGTAAAATGCGGGCCCACGTTCGGGTTTGCTAAATGTCCACTGCTGAAAGATGTTTTTCGTAAAACATTCAAAATAATAAACATAAAATAAAATAAAAAATATATTTGTTCAATGCTACTTTAACGTTTTAATTATTCTGTAACATTAATAAAAACTGTAATGTAGAATAAATTTAATTATCGAAAGGTTATTTACAATTTTTTTGTAATTATTTCAAGGCCATGAGTTGAATATTTAATGACATTGTTGTAAACAAACATTCAAATAAAATGATAATATGTTTAAAACAAATAAAGTACTATCCTAAACGTTTTTACTTTAAAATAAGTTTCCAAAGAAAAAATTATAGAAAATCAATTAACAATCATATTGTTAAAGCAATTTTGAATTCGTTTTTTGGTTCGTAGTAGGACGAAGTAACACTCTTGTTTCCACCATACTCAAACGTGGGTTTTGTTTGAGAAAAATGTGTATACTTGTCTTAATGGTAAACTAAAATTTATACAAGGTCTTCAGTGTTTTACTAAAGAGCATGGCAAAAAAATGTTTTATTTTTTATTTATTAAAAATTTAATCGTTTTTTTATTGTAACACAAGAGAAGAGGTAAAATTACATTATAAAGTTAAACTAACAAAATAGCATTTGGATAATAATTTAGAATATTGTATTAAACTAACTTTGGTGCAAGCACACACTCAGGATACTTAAAAGGTATCTTAAGGTACACCTATACCATATGTATTCCTTGAGCTAAGGGAGATAACTCAGACAAAACGTCATGCGGCCTTGTCAATCCTTGCGAACAGTGGCGACGTCACAAAAATACCGTCTATTGGCCAAGAGCTTTTGTTATTCTTTTACGTTTGTTGCGCCTATCAAACCATCGAAGTCGATTGTTTGCTATGTTGTATAAATATGGGAAATAATGAAGAGGTGACCACATCGCCAACTAAAACAAAATGAAAATCAGTTTTGTAAAGCCTGTGCTTTAAGGAATTGGAAAAAAATATTTATGGTTCAAATGCCATGTTTTGGTTTACTGGGGTGGTTTAGCAGTACAGCGTTTGATTTGGGTTTTAATCCCATTAGCGGCACTAAAATGCGTGCCAACGTTCGGCTTCACTAAAATGTCCACTGCTGAAAGATGCGTTTCCCGTAAAACATTCAAAGTAGTAAGTATAAATAAAAAAATTAAACGTAATTATTAAGAAGTTGTATTTTGATGTGTGGGAATATTGTGCTTGATTTGTTTGTAATTTCAGAATGTATTTTATAAAAATGTGTTATTTTCTGCTTAAAAGCACAGCAAGAAAAGTGTTTCATTTTTTATTTACTAAACGTTTTTATTTTAAAATGAGAAAAAGTGAAGTTACGTTTTATAAATTGTTAGTTCAGCATTTGTTTCGTTTTCTTTATTGAATATGACATCAACTAAAAAATTAACATTTGAATGCAAAAATGAGAGCAAACTTTGCAAAAACCTTGTGTTGAATACTGAGCAAATCATCTATATTTTCCTTGACTATAGCATATAAACTAGTCATTAGATGACAAATGATTTCAAATATTTTAATAAATTATATTTTAATGTGTGGAAAAGTTACAGTTATTTGTTACGATAAATTTAACTTCATCTTAATTGATTTTGTATACACAGCAATTTTAATTTACACTGTAGGGATTAAAACATAAATAACTTTTTTTTTTAAAGTTTCTAATTATTATTAACACTAATGCTATTTAAAAAAATTTTTTTTTACTAATTTAAATGTTTTACGAGAAACGCATCTTTCAGCAGTGAACATTTTAGCAAAGCCGAACGTTGGTTTACATTCTAGTGTCGGTGGTGGGATTCGAACCGACGGTCACTCAGATCCAAATCGAGCGCTGTACCGCTAGACCACCCCGGCATTTATTTCCTTTTTTTCACTAAATGAACGATCTGGTGTAAACAATTAGCACAATATAATTGATGTTTTTTTTAAACGCTACTATATGATATTAAAAACATCTACATTTTATCAAACCATTTTTTATCAGTATTAATGATAACGTTAACTAAAAACAACCGTTGGCATTATAAAATTTTACAAACATAAATTAAAGATGTTTTTAAGAAAATTAAAATTCAAGCAAATTATTTACTTAAGAATAAGTTATAATTCAACATGACAATAAAAACCTACATCAATAATTTAAGATGTGGGTCTTTATATTGAATTTTAATAAATGACAATAAAATAATGATAAAAAATGGAAAATAATGCAAATAAATCAAAATAATGATAAAAATGCAATTTTTTAAACATTATTGTTTTACTTTTCTATATAATCTTTAATCAGTAAACCCAACAATTGAAATGTTTAGTAGGTATGTTTTTCTTACCATGTTTGTTATATTTTAATTGGCAAATTCAAATAAAAATCTTACATTAACAGTTTAAGAAGTATTATATCAAAACATCTGACCTAAATAGTTGTAAAAAATTTAATTCTATTTAATTGATATTTATTTATCCATGAACTCATAAATAATTCTTATCTTTAATACCCTATTGTATAGTAAATCTGAGTTATTATTCTAGAAACGTTTGAGTTGGTTAATTGCGCCTTGGGGTTTTATTTATTAATAATTATACAATTATTTATCAGAATAGGTTTGTTATTTTAGAGTGGTAACAAATTGTAGATTAATTCAAATTTATTATCTCTATCGTTTATTGTATTAAATTATGTTCAAACGTTTGGATAATTATATTAAAACTTGCATTCCAGTTTAAATTGTATTTATAAATGCTTGTTGGAAATTATGGTATGCGATAGAAAAAGTATCTCTTCAGTGAATAGCCATGCGTTGTATGTTGGTCGAATCCAATATTTGCTAACCAGTGATACTCAGTCTTTAGTTGTTTGCCCACATAGATTACATAAACAGAAAGTAAACAAACGAAGACAAGCATCTATTCAGTCGCGTTGAAACATCATCAGTTCAATTTAATTATTCAAACTGCAGTATTTAGATGAACAAGTGAAAACAAGTTACAAACTACAAGAATGATATCTTTGTTTATTTAAGGGAAAGAATCAGTAATTAACAATGTTTCATTAGTTAGTTACGAATGGAAAATGTTAGAAAACTGGATAATTACGTTTTTTTAATCAATGTTCCTCCATTGACCTTGACATTATTAATGGCGGAAAATGCTTATATGTAAAAATTGTTTAGAATGAAAAAGACCAAATTGATTTTTTAGTTAAAAGCAATTTGTGTTACCCATAGCAAACGTTGTTTTTCTTTATAAACCTACTAAAAACAATGTGTTCATAAATAATTTGATACAATAGAAAAAATACTTTTTTTTTATAAAAATGTTATTTTTAAGTTAATTAATCAATTGTATCCTATGGAAGTTTAAATTTAGATTTCTATTTTTATCGTCTAGATACGTATAACATTAATTTTTGCTAATACTTAATACTTAGTTCAATCCGAATTTTTTTTATTCATTTATGTTTACTACTTTGAATGTTTTACAAGAAATGCATCTTTTAGCAGTGGACATTTCGGCGATGCCAAACGTGAGTCGGCATTTGGTGACCGGTGGTGCGATGTCCGCCACTTCCAAGTCGAGCGTAGTACCGCTAGGCCATGCCGAAGTAGTTGTTGGCAAAGATTTTCGAAATCAACATTTTTCTACCATTTAAGATGCTCTTGTGTTATAGCACCAGTCTCAAACCTGCGTGGACATCGGCTAGGAGCTAAATGCAGATTCCTGTTTGGGTTTTCTTTTGCCAATAAAAAACACATTCGAACAGTTATTATATTATTATATTATATAAAACCCTTTTGCTTTAAAAATAAGCATGGGGCAATAAGACAACAATTACAGCAAAACAACAACAAAGTCTTGTTGCCATTGAAGATTCTGCAAATTGAATATTGAGCCTCCTTTTGGCTTTCACTCAACCCTGTTATCAGTGTAACTTTGTCATCCAGATACGTGTAATCACTTCTTTGCCGTTGTTTAACGCAATGGCATTCTCTTGTATTGTTTCTGTAGCAATATATATGTTTTACAGAGGCCAGCTTGCTAACCTTGTGCGCTCAAACCCTCCTCCTTTATCCAGACTCGGGACTGGCTAGATTGAATCATTTCTAAACGAAAAAAATAAAATTAATTTGGTTTTTTAAAACCATTTTTGCTGGTACGTCGAAATCAACTAAATAGTTTTGTTTGATGAATTGCTATATATCGAAAGAAATACAAAGTTTAATTTTTTTTCCATTTTGGATGTCTATATTTATTGTTTTCGTACGCAGACATACATTAAACAAATATTTACTTAATTATTACCTTTGTACTTTAAAGAGCAATCAACATTGATTTTAGTTAGGTATGTTTACCATTTTTTAATTTTCTACTTTAAAGTTGTTTCCGCCGGTCTTTTGTGATGCCGATAAATATACAATTTGACCAAATAATTTTCCTTTGGTTGTTTTCCCAATTTTACGTAATTTCCCTCTTTTATGAACGACTGCTGGTTTTGGCCAATTTTCACCACTGGGTTGTGCATCAGCCCAACTTAAAGTATAATGGCTACTAAATAGTATTGGCATTGGTTTTTTGCTGCCATAAATCCTTCTCCTTTATCCAGACATGGGACTGGCTACATTTTTGATCGTCTATAGGTGGAGTTTAGTAATTGTTTTTGTCTAATTGGATTGATATGATAAGGAAAATAAACGTTAATTACAATTATAATATTGTTCCCAAAATGCCAAGTGATTTTAGAACACTTTCAAGAGACCGAAAATTAAAAAAACATTTACCGTTTTATAAATCCTATCTGTTTATTTTCAGGTTTTTTTTCTATACATACAAAATCATTTTAATAAAAGTTAACATTTAATAAAAGTTGAAAACCTTTTTTCAATAAAATGTAACATTTTTATTGACAATTTCTAATTGAAAAACGTTGGTTTTAATAAATTGGGTTTTGTATATCAATCAATTAGCTAAAGATAATATCACCTCCTTATTATTTTTATATTTACAAATTATTTATAAAATGATCACTTTTTACAGATTTACAAATGAATGAAAGCTTGTTTTTACAACAAGCATAGGAAGCAATATAGTTTTTTGTATCGTAGATGGCATTCATATGATAACGCTACTCTTTACAAAGGATAACAAATCTGTGTTTTTTTTCAAGGTTATCTCCTCTAGGCAAAAAGTTGCATATTAACGAAACTTGAGTATATAATTACATTTAGCCGTCAATTGTAAAACCCCAGTTATACTGTTGGGCACTCGTTTCGTGATGCGTGCTATTCGCCATTCAAGACTTGGTTGGTACTGTTTAATAATATATGTTTTAAGGAAAACATTTTTGCAGGAAGAAACCTTCACTAATTGTCAATGGTGGAACTCAAGTTTATGCAATTAAAATAAATATTCTAAAAATATTATTATTATTATTATTATTATTATTACTATTATTATTATTATTATTATTATTATTATTATTGTTACTATTATTATTATTACTATTATTGTTATTATTATTGCTATTATAATTACTATTATTATTATTTTATTACTATTATTATTATTATTATTATTATTATCATTATTATTGTTATTATTACTGTTATTATTATTGTTATTATTATTATTACTATTATTATTATAATTACTGTTATTATTATTTTATTACTATTATTGTTATTATTATTACTATTATAATTACTATTATTATTATTTTATTATTATTATTATTATTATTATTATCATTATCATTATTATTATTATTATTATTAGTATTATTATTATTATTTTATTATTATTATTATTATTAGTATTATTATTATTATTAGTATTATTATTATTATTGTTATTATTATTATTACTTTTATTATTATTATTATTATTATTATTATTATCATTATTTTATTATTATTATTATTATTATTATTATTATTATTATTATTATTATTAGTTATTATTATTATTATTTTATTATTATTATTATTATTATTATTATTATTATTATTATTATTATTATTAAAAAGACCTTTTGTTATAAAATAAGTATGAGGAAACTAGGTAACTGTAACAGTATAAACAACAACATAATCCCATCATTCCAAACAAACATGGAACAACAAAATGATTCCATGTGTTCTAAAATACTGCCAAAATTTTAGTTTTATCCTCCACGAGACATTCATTTCGATTAGCTCTACCACAATAGTTTTTAGCCAGATGTTTTGTAGTCATCATCAACTGTTCATTCCCAAACCGTTCTTACTGATCTTTCGAGTGGTAAACGTAGAATTTGACCAAGTAATTTGTTTCGTTTAATAGAATATTGAACTTTCCTTTTAGCTTTCACGCAGCACGGTCATCTGGGTCATTCCATCACTTCTTTCCCGTTTCAATGATTCTGTAGCAATATAAATCTTTGTACAAAGGTCAGGATGCTAACCTTACCCTCAAACCTTCCTCCTTTATCCAGATTTCTGACTGGCTAGACTTAAACCGAAAACAAAAACATTTTCTTTATTTCAGCTGTAGCAATTTCATTAACAAAATTATTTTAATCAAAATGAAGATAATACAACTTTGTTTCTTTTTACAAGCGATAGGCAACTTTTTAATAAATTGTTGGAAAAAAAGACCCGATCAACAACATTGATAGACACGTTTTTCGTATTACGAGCAATATTTCAAAATTAAGAATTTTAGCAAACAAATTGTTTGTTTTTATCAATTCAACTCAGTCTATTTCAAAATTTCTCTTTATCTTGTTGTTTCATTCAAAGAAAAAGGAGAATTTTATTTCGGTACAATGATTTTGACAAATAACAATTGATTTTCTAATCGATAATTTATTGATTTTAATAAATGTAGTATTTTGGAATTAGATTTCTTAAAAAATGACCAAAACATTTTAGTTAAATAGTATTTGTTTATTTATTAACATAGAGACACATAATACGAATTGTAAATAAATGTGGCATAATATTATAATATTTCTAATTAACTGTAATTAAACAAATACTAATTAAGTTAGGTTTTTTAACTTTAAAAAATTAACTACTGCAAGACAGCGTAATTCTTTATGGTGGAATTGAAAAGTGATTGTTAGGATCCGTAGAACATTTTTACCTCAGTTTGTCTTCTTAAAACGTTTCAATAAACCAAATTTTAAATTTATAAATTATGAGTTTTTGCTCTGTGTATTTGATGTGACTATTCCATTTTGAAATAATTTTTGAAAATTTGTATTACGACCTAATTTATTAACAAAAATTTCAAAAACCTAAAAGAATGAGTGGGCAATTTAATTGTTATGCATGAACTTATTTTATTTATCCATAAAACGTATTATTACAATTTACAGTACTAAATAGATATATTTCCGTGCTTAATTACTTTGTATTGAATTTTTTGTTTTTAGATTTAAATGTGTCAAAGAAAAATTTTTATTTTATGTGTTATTAATGAGTAAAAAAATTAATACACATTGTAGAATTTAATTAAACGGTTCGATAAATATTTATAGCACATATTTTCAAAATTGGGTGCAATATTTTTACTTCATTTTTGTTTTCCAGTTTCAAATGAAATTGTTTATCACAATAGAAAGTTGTAGATTGTTAGAATTATGTTGCTACTCTTGAATAGCATAAATATATTTTATTTTTAAATAAATAATAATATTTAATAGAATTTGATGATGATAGAAATAACTATTATTATTATTATTATTATTAGTAGTAGTAGTAGTAGTAGTACCTAGCATATTATTATTATTACTATTATTATTATTATTATTATTATTATTAAAATTATTATTATTATTATTATTATTATTATTGTTATTATTACTGTTATTATTATCATTATTACTATTATTATCACCATTATTATTATTACCATTAATATTATTACAATTATTATTATTGTTATTATTATTAGTATTGTTATTATTATTATTATTATTATTATTATTACCATTACTATTATTACTATTATTATTATTAGTAGTAGTAGTAGTAGTAGTAGTAGTAGTAGTAGTCGTAGTAGTAGTAATAGTAGTAAAATTATTAATATTATTATTTAGAATGTTTAATAAAACTACGGGCAGTGTGTAACTTGTTTTAGTTTGACCAACATATCTCTATCTGTTTTTATTTTTAGCACACATTAATAATATTAATACAATCAATGATTATGTAATTTGTGAATTCCATGTATTTTACTGACGTACTCATACATGTCTCAATTGTCTTCCTTTATTTTATTAAAAAAGTTATTTAAATTGTTTACTTTTATATACTCATATACAAGTTAAAACTTTGGCACTAGCAATGTTGTATTTCAAAGATTACTGTTTTTAATTCTTTACCGTTTTTTTTCCGAAATACCAACTAAGTATTTTCGTTTCTATCGCAATTCATTATAATTCAGGACAAAAAAATAGGAAGGTTAGATTACAAAAATAGCAGCCTAGCTTATTTCCAACAATACGATTAAAAGTAAAATTTAAAAAATGCCAAAAATTAGAAAGACAATTACATGCAACAATGATTGTATTTTACATTTTCTAGTTGGTAAAATAAATGGTGACAGACCCCAGTAAACTTGGCTAAGAACCGATTTGAAAAATGTAACTGAAATAAATGTTTCATGGAATTAGACATGGCATCATTTTGTTGCTCCATGTTCTTTTTGAATTATGGGACTCTGGTGTTGTTTTTGCTGTAACTGCTCATTTTTTAAGTAGTATCTTGTAGTTTTTTTGTTTTTATTCCAGTCTACAATCTAGATAAGAATACGTACTAGAAATGTTATTGTATTTAATAAAATAATTGGCTATGCGCTATATTATGTTATATTAAATCAACTATTATTAATAAAAGATAGTAATAATAATAATTAACAATTTAATTTAGATGCATTTTTAACTGTGCCCAGGAGCACTATTTATAATTATAACAATTATCAACACTAATAATTATTTTTTTAAGTCAATAGAAAAGGAATAACTAGCTGCATTTTATAGTTTTATTTTAATTTTATTACCAATCGTTTTGTTTACTGCCAAATAGTTGTTTTCAGTTGATAGTGTAGAATTTTTGAAAAAGCTTTTATTATCTCAAATTAATTAATAAGTTTGCATTAAAACCATTAATATTAATTGAAAATATGATTTGAAAATCAAAACATTCAAAAATGTGTCATATTATTGACCTAACTGTATAAAATGGGATACATTAATCTTTTATTAATAATTACATTGTTTTGAAAAATATTCAATATTTGTCACTTATTAAATCGTGTTTATATGTTCAATATTTATTACACCTAAATTATGACTAATTAATAACCTATTTTTACTTTTTTGTTTAAGTATGGCAAGTATTAATTTGTACAAAAGAACTATTTTTAAAAATTACTTTTTTACGTAATGTTGTGATATTTCATTGTACAAACTTTTAACGTTTGGGGATGTTGATAATTTTGACAATTTGAGTAATATTTATAAAGACTCAGTATTCAATGACAGTTTATTTCTGATTTATTCTTCTATGTGGTACACTTATGCACTTAGATTAGCACAGGAGAGACTGGGTGCACAACTTTGGCGGGTGGGTGCAAGCATTTACTCAAGCTGCTAAAAAGGTATTTTTATATAAATGCATATTATCTGTAGCTCTTGTCTTGAGCCGCTTTGTCGATTTTTGTGAACAATAGTGCCGTTACATTGATACCTTCTATTAACAAAGAAATTTTATCATTCGTCTACCTTTTTTTACTACTGGATTAGTCCCACGACTGACACCAAATGTGGGCCCACGTTTGACTTTGCTAAAATAACCGCTGATTCCCGTAAAGCATTCAAAGTCGTAAAAATGAATGAATACATGTACAACGTTGTGCACAAAGATTCGATTATTTCGTGTTGGCTTTGCGACACTTCGATAGCAAAATTCCGTTTCGGTTTTCTCTTAAATGTTCACACTGCTAGTTATGTTGTGCCTTTTTTTAATGTAAATAATAATTAAGTATGTTTACAATTACTTTCATTTGTATCTAACAAATTGAACATTAATACATATTCAATTGTCTAAAAACAAGAGAGTTGACTTTGCTAAGGTGGAGCAACTTTCTTTCTTTGTTCCGCTATGTAAACCACACACATAAAAACCTATTTATTACAATTTGCTTGAAAAAATAAAATAAATTATTTATACATTTAACAAATTTATTAGGAAATTAATTATTTCAAGTTTGAAATGAAGAGCAGTTTTTGCTTTTTTTAACCCACGTTTAATTTTGATTGTTGAGTATATATATATATATAAAATAAGTATGTGCACAAACGTTGTAAACATTTTGATAATATAATGTGTTTCTCAACTGCTACCAGCGGAATAAAGTATTGTGTATATTTATAAAACTATTTAGTACATTGGAATGACGAAGCAGTTAAGATTTACTACAATGTCAGTGTAGGTGGCATGATTATAATACTATGAAATATTTGGCATTTTTCGGCAATACTTCATTTAAGTTTTTTGGTTGTTATTGTTTCAATGTATTGCGAAAATTATGTATTAACAAACAGATGTTGAACAAAGGCTGACGAGGATGTAAATGATTCTGAGGAGTTGACTCATTTTATTCATTTTTATTTGATGGTTATAAAGTTTCAAATTTCAATGACAGCGGTAAAACTGGACTTCCGTTTTGACAGATGGGAGCAAGCATACAACCAGGATATTTAAAAGCTATCTCATATGTAGCCCTCGGGACTAAGGGAGATAACCCTTACAAAAGATCAGGCGGACTTGTCAATCTTTACAAACAGTGGCGGCGTCACAAAGATGCCGTCTACCAGTCAAGTAACTTTGTTATCCTTCTATATTTATTAAATTATTGAATTCGATCGTTTTATATACCCTATAAAAGAGAAATAATGAAGAAGTGACAACGTCACCAACCAGCTACCTTAAAATTATGATTATAAAAGTAAAATGTTTAATAATAATTGTTATTATTAATGTAAAAATGTGACTGAAAAAAAAATTTAATTAATAAAGATATTGCGTCTAATTGTAATCATTTTTGCAAAAATCCCTTTGATTATTTTAAATCTAATTTGCTTTCGGATAATTGAATTATTTTTTTACATGTACACTATCGACATAATCCAATTGGGGATATACAAATTTTATTACTGTCTTTCTGTCCAACATGCCAATACAAATTTTGATTCACTACGGTTGGGAGGGATGTGTGGTAAAAATACACATTATCTAAAACATTGTTAGTCAGCCTCCAAAGCTAACTTTAATTATTATTGCCGCTTGTAGGGAATTCAATTTTTCTGCATTTTGTATAGTGATTAGCCGATTTTTTCATGTGACACTTATTCCAATTACGTATATTTAACTATGTATTATCTAATTTTGTAATTAATTCTATTTTCCTTTAATTCCAGTTTGTAATGGCCGTAGAAGTGATTCTATATTTATGTGAAAAGTATATTTTACCGTTTAGAAAACAATGAGTTTAAAAACTGACACAAAATGCCTTTCTTTTAGCCAATAAAAGGTTTGTGGTGTCAGTTTGTAATGCCCAATGCCCTTTCTGACATAATGTGCCCTCAGTCAGTTTATTTATTTCTTCATTTTTATTGTTTGTTACCGTCAAGGAGGACTGTATTGCTTCTCCAGTTGGAATTGAACACCATACCGCTAGACCACTCCGGTAATAGTAGCAGTAGTAGCAGTAGTAATAATGCCAGCGTTCATGTTTTAGTACAAGTACATTGGGTCGATTAGAAGTTTGATTGAGCGAAAATTTATCAGCCTGACCTCTGTAGCGAAAAAACAAAGGGATGGCATTTTATTATACTACGGTTAAAAAAGAAGTACGATTCCTTTTTATTTTATTTATAGTATTATTATCATTATTATTACTTTGAATGCTTTACGAGAAACATCTTTCAGCAGTAGACATTTTAGCAAAACCGAACGTGGACCCGCATTTAATTCTAGTGGTGAAATTTGAATCCGTGCTCACTCAGGTCTAAGTCGAGCGCTGTACCGCTGAACCATCTTAGTATATAGAATAAAATTTCAATCTTCAATATGCACGATTTTTAAAGCCAAAAAAGTAATGTACTATTTTATAGAACAATCATGCGTTGTCCCATTCTTTTTAGAGTAAAACTGTTCGAAAATAAATAAGTAAGGTTAAACATTAATCTTTTTCTAAATAAAAAAGAGAAATAAATGTATAAAGAAATTTTTTGATTTGTCAGTAGGATTATATCGAAATAGTTAAGTTAAAAGTTCGGCAGTAACATAAAAATAATGTTTTGCATAATAAAGTAATCATAGTGCTTCAAGTATTTAAAAAACATGAATGAATATTTGTAAACCAGAATGTGAACTTTATTTCTCCTTTTTTCTAGGTGGGGTTAACACGGAATGCACGAATTATAATAGATATTTGGTTTGTATTTAAGGTAAATAAATATTCTTCTGGTTTGACTTAAAAGAAACTAGCAAAATTTGGGTATATTTTAAACGTTTATTAGTTTCCCGGTAGATGAAAAGCCATAAATTGTACTGTACTGATTTCACGAGCCCTAGTTAAAATTTGTAAATTGCACATTCAAGTATGCCCATCGTTTAAACTAGTTCGAAAATATCAGTAATTGTATGTTTAATCTATTTGAATATTCACAAATCACAACACCCCAACATTGCCAAATGCACCTTTTTTAAAATCATTAAGGATGTTTTTTATACCCCATAGCAGGTCCAATGGTTACAATCTTTTCTTATGACTGGATGAAATATTTATAAATTACAATTTACATGTGTTTAACCTATTTAACTGCACAAACGGTGATAAGAAAAACCCTGACCTTTGTCTATTTGTCTCTTTGCAATATGAATTTATATGTTCCTATTTTTTTGGCTTTTTTAAACTGGAAGTTATTTGCTTGGAAAATAATTTAGCATTTGTAGATAAAATTATGTATTTTATTGAAATTTTGTGAATCTGTCAACCGGCTACAAATGGCAAATGGATCACCTTGAGATTCCTTTTAAGCATCTTGGATGTAGGCTAGCATCTATTTACCGAGCGGGAATCCAGTAAAAGCTCAGATATATCGCTGTCCACTCAGTCCCCTTCTGTTATTAGTCTAGATGCCTGTTGGCACCTAGTCCAGGATGCACCACATCGAGGAGGAATCGTCAGGAATATTACCATCATTGGAAATTGAAACTTTATAAGTATTACTCAAATTCTCAGGATTATTAGCATAGTAAATATATAAATTAATACAAATTAATGGCAATTTTACGAAGTAGTATATATAAGGTAGTATACATAAATTAACAAAAAGTCAATTGATAAAGTCTTTTTTTATGTTTAAGTAAATGTTATACATTAATTTTGAATTTGTTATAATATTTACTTGAAATGTCATACGTAATAACATGTTTTTTCAAACATTTTAAAATTTAAAATACATTTATATGTCTTTTTTAAGAAAATATGTGAAATGTACTTAGTTTTACATTTTTATTATTATATTTCTTTTTCTTTTTAATAACTAAGTAGTAATTCTATAACGACAGTTTTAAGAGTTTCAGATATTCAACTGCCTCTTATTTTTCAAGTTTAAACATTCTAAGTGTTTGTCTGTTTGATTTTGAATTAAGCCAATTCAAGGCATTATAACTATTAAGTGTAGTACAACATTATACACATTCATGAAACGTTTGTATGCGAACTGTACATTTGTTATAATAGTTCCATTAAATTAAATTAAGAATTAGAAATTAGATGGGTTTTGCATATTGTAAAATTCAAAATATGTTCGATTTTTGAATAGAATATTTCAAGCAAATCCAAACACAACAGGGATCAAATACACAACGGTTTTACCGGTTTTCTTCTTTGATCAATACTTAGGGCACTCAAAATCTGTCTTAAGGACACAATATATAGCGGATAGCCATAGCTAACCTTGACAAAATATCAGGCGGCTTTGTCAAATTTTTGCGAACAATTATGCCGTCTACCAACTTTGGCATTTTTCTTCGTTTGTTATGTTTATCAAGCCATCGAAATCGATCGTTTAATACGCCATATAAATAATAAAGAGGTGACTGCATCACAAACCAAATAAATGAATGGATGAACGAATAAATGGTAGCAATGAACATATGTAAACTGACCCTAAATATATAATTAAAGTAACAACTATTTAGTGTTGATTATTATAAACAAAATACAATAATTTATTTGTCAAAGGATGTTTCAATGCCGGGACATATCGCATGCTCTTCTAATTCGGGTAACCATTTGTAAATTAACAAAAACGGTTTTATAATGATAAGCGTTGACGCTAAATCGATTTTAACTCAATTATGTTTCTACCATTATCTACGTATCTGTATTATTCATTTGCGTCATGAAATTAACAAATATATCCATTATTGGTTTACAATCTTTTAAATGTAATCAAATATTTCAATTCTCAAAAACAGGATATCTAAATAATTGCTTTTTCGTTTTTAAGCAAACGTAGAATTATGTATAAACTAAGTTTGGTATTTTGTTAATTATTACTATTATTGTATGCTTCATTAGAAACATTTTTAAAAAAGGTGAACATTTTAGCGAAGCCAAACGAGAGTCCACATTTAGTAGCACCCCGAACCCAAGTCCAGCGTTGTATTACTAGACCTCCTGCCGTATATTTTCCTTTCTGTTGTACCCACAAAAATGACGTTGTGAGTTTTTCGATTCGTTGCTTTTTATTTGCCAACACAAGCACAAGATTGGGTAGGGGAGAAGTCTTTTGTATATTATCAAATGGTTTATAGATTGCGTTTAAACAAATAACAAAAATCGAGTTTTAATTGCATCGAAAAATTATTTAGTCGTTAAAAGATAGACATTTAACACAGTCAAACGTGAGTCTGTATTCAGTACACAAAGACCGCTAGTTAATAAGCACCTGTTAATTGCAGTTATTTTCAATAAGTGTTCATTTTTTTGTCAGCAGCTGATAAACCATTTGTTAATTAATTAATGACAGAATGGTTTTAGATTATTCCAAATCAATACCTTTTACTTACATTATATATATATATATATATATATATATATATATATATATATATATAATGTTTTACACACAACTGATTCAAACATTTGGGTTTATCAAGGCACAATAAATTAAATATTTTTCTGTTGATTTTTGTCTATTTAAATGTGCATAATATAATATTTTATTATGAATTTAAACAGTAGCATGCATCAATACTTGATCACATTCAAAACCCTCTATTTCCAATAAACATGGGGCAACAGAATTGTTCCATTTAGGCCTAATTTTTTACTTTTAAAATGTTGCACATTGAAGATTGCACATTTGTTTGGAGTTGGCTTAATTGTGTCGTTGGAAATCATGCTCTTACTTTACTTGCCATAAGTAGCTTCTTACTGCCTGATTCCTAACTTAGCGTCCAAACACATGTCAATAATTTTAACCAAATTTGAGACCGTATAAACTTGAATTAAAACTATGATTTAAATGGGTACGATAAATTTTATAATTTAGTGTTGACAAGAAAAATATACTATAACATATTCATAATATTAAACTAATTTTTAAATCATTTACTGTAATTGTTTTTTTTATTTACTTACCAATTTTTCTATTGTATTATATTCTATTATATTTATGCAATTACTGTCTTGGGTTTTTACAATAGCGAAAGTGTTGAATGGGGCGTGTCCTGTAAGCTATTCTAATTATCTACTAACTGAAACATCTTTTTTACGAAATGTTTTAAACAAACTACAAAAATAAATAAATAATAGTATTATTTGCAGTTTTATTGCGAAACCCTTTTGGTTTAAAATAAGCATGGAACAACAAGACAACAGTAATAGCAAAAACAACACCAACTTTCTATTGTTTAAAAAAACGAGGGGGCAACAAAATGATTTCACGTGTTCGAAGATTTTGGTAAACATTTTCTTTTCAATTAGATTTTGCCAAACGGTTTTTGGCCAAATTTTCCGTAGTCTACCAACTTTTCTTTTACCCTCATCATTAAATGTTATTCCAAGACCGTTCTTTCTGGTTTTTGGGGGTGGTAGCACGTATAAAATTGGCCAAATAATGTTTTTTGTCTATTCAAAGATTCGGCAAATTGAAGATTGTACTTTTCTCAGTTTCCATCATCGCTTCTTAGCCGTTGTTTGTGTTTTATTATTTTGGTAACAATAGTGACTTGCTAGAGAAGCCAGGTTACTAACTCTACGCTCAAACCCTCCTCTTTATCCAGGCTTGGGACTGGCTAGATTGATTCATTTCTGATCTTTTCTAAGCGCAGTTAAAAATAAAAATAACAATGATAATAAATTATTATATTACACGTTTTATATACTCTAGGCTACAAATGCATTAAACATACATTAAACATCGTGCCAGGTGGTCTAGCGGTACAGCGCTCAAATTTGGACCTCATTGGGCATCGGGGTTCGAATCTCACCACCGGCCCACTAAAATGCGGACTTCACTAAACCATGTCCACTGCTGAAAGATGTTTCTTGTAAAACATTTTTTTTAAATGTTTAAAAATTAGAGCAAAATATACAAGTTAAATTTTATCAACATACTGCAAATTACTTTGTTGAAATTGTCCCAATCAATACGGTTTAGCCGTTTTTATAGATGTAATCCTAATGTTTAATGTTTTGAAGTATAATTTTGATTTGTGTCATGTTTTAACAAAACCATTTTTGAGTTAATCTCGGAGTATTCTAGCAGTACAGCGCTCGACTTGAATCTGGTAGACGTGAGTTTGATTGCTGCCACCGGCCTACTTACAACTTGACTAAAACATTCATTACTGAAAGATGCGTTTCCCGTTAAAACACCTAAAGTAGTAACAAATAAAGTTGACGCAAAATAACTAGGTTACAGTCATAGATTCTTATCCCATTTGGAATGCACTAGATTTTTACCCACATTATAATAAAATCTGTTTAATTATTAACATGCATTTGATTTACTATTTTTCTTTACAAAGTAAACTCAAAACTTACATCAAATCGTTTTTAAAATATTTCTCAAAAAGTTATTTATTTATTATTATTTAAATTAATTTAAATGTCATTGAAAAATTGTTTAATATAATTGAACTTTATAAATTTTGATAAATTTTAAATAACTAAAACAAAAAAATTTAATTGACATTATCTATCAAAATAATTTTTACTTTTTATTATTTTTTTTTTGAATTACATAACATAAAAATTCAGTCTTTTTTATACTTTTACCGTCTTTAACTTTTTTAGTTAATTTTTTATTATAAAATTTGAATAAAAATAGAAATTTTGGATTTTTTTCTTACTAATTATTATTATTATTATTATTATTATTATTATTGCTATTATTTTATTATGATAGAAGGAAACGTTATAATAAATGAATTTTTGCATTTATCAATAAATTAGTACTTGTTTTAGTATTAAAACGTTATGACTTTTTATTTAAATAATAGTATATTACCTTAACAATGTAATATATATATTTATATAATGCTTTTTATATTAACAAATATATAACTCATTCATAGAACACGTGTTGGATTAAGTTTACACAACTGATATTTATTTTTAAATGTTACATTTTTTTCAATGTACATTTTTTGATGTTTGAAATGCATGTAGGCTGTTTGTATTTATTAAAGAAATAATCAATATGCAACTTTTAAAATTGTAGTAACTTGCAATATTATTGTATTGTATTGCTATTTCCTAACTTGACTAGTAAATAGCAGTTGCTTGTAGTATAAATTAGGGATTATCTATAATTGTCTATGTTGGGCTACAAATCTAATAGTGTTCAACATTTTCAATTGAAACAGTAACATTAATTTAATGTTTAAAAAACGACATCAGGTTGCAATATATATGTATTTTTAAAATATGTTTTTTCTTGCAATAATGACGGATATAAAAAAAAACTTACATTACAAATTGTTGTTGTTTTTTTAAAAAAAAATAACTGTTACTATTTGTTATTATTATTTTATTAACTTTACTAGGTTTGGTTGACAAATAAAGAAACAAGGACACTAATTTGACCATTACTTAAAAAAAGCAATAAAAGAACACGATTTCGTAAAATTACAATCAAGAAGCAAAGGCATGATTTTGATAATAAAGTTTAATGACAATCCTTAACATGTTTTTTAGAACCAATTGGATTTAAACATAAAAGTAAATTAAGAATATTAGGCAAATGTTCCGTTATTTTATTCATTTATTGTAGTGGGCAATGTAGGCACCTCATCATTATTTCTATAATTGTACAGACTCCAATCGCTTCATAAGCACAGTAAACATAGACGTATAAATTTGTGTAGTATGCTGGATATGAAAAAGTTCTAGTAGAAGGTAGTAACGTAGCAGCATTTGAAGACACTGGGCAATTAAAATTGATCAGATTCACTATAAATAATACATTTACAGGGTCAAGTTCAATCATCCGTAGCTCAGTAGTTAAAGTGTTGGCCTGATACCAGATAGGGCGTGGGTTCAAACTCATGTCTACAAGGCATTAAATGTAAACGCTTCTGATGAAACAGCTGTACAGTGCTCCTGGTTGACTGAAACCGAATAGATTTGTAATTATTTCAATGAATCTGACAATTCTAACAGTTTATCCTTGAAAACCCATTAATACATAGACATATAATTAGCTTAATATAAAAGAATTAAATTTGTGTTATTGTCTGTGCAGACAAGGTGTCTGTACAGAAATTTGAGTCGTATGCATAATAAATGGCTATCTTGTTGAACTAGTTCCAAGAGTTGTAATTTAAGTCGTATTGCAAATTATATATAAAAATAATTTTATTTCTTACCCATGGTTTTATTGAAAAACATTTTTACAACATTAGCACATGCAGTGTAATTAAAACTGAAAGATTGGCTATTGAAGCATCCTTGCATATGTACATTTTTATTCCTACGTTTGGTTGTAAGTGGTTGTCTGGTTCACACAATATTTATAAACAGGATGTTGATTATCTTGAGGATTTGAGTGTAATGCTTGCAAAGTTTCAATTTCCAATGATGGTGATATTCCTAACTGTTCCTCCTCCATGTGAACTGGACTGACTCGTCAATCTTTGCAAACAGTGGTCTCTGTGCTGTTGTTGTTCTTCGACATTTGTTATCCTTATCCAGCCATAGCAATCCATCGTTTAATGTGTTGTACAATTATAGAAATAATGGAGACGTGACTGGGCGCCATCAACCACAAAGAATGAAGTTTTTGTAAACGATCTTTGTATATTTTATAGGAAAAACTTCTATCAAATGCACATTTAAAAAAAGCTAAACGAAGGACGTTATTTAGTATTGGTGATTGGATTTTAATTTATGTCTAATATCGCACCTTTGCTGCGGTACATTCGTTTTTAACAGTTCAATTTTACTGAACTACTTTGCAAATAAGTTACAAACTTATTAGTATTATTACTATTATTATTATTATTATTATTATCATTACTATTATTATTATTGTTATTAGTATTAAAAATTGTAGTACTACTATTACTATCATTATTACTATTAATTTTCTTATTCTAGCGGTACAGCGCTCGAATTCGGACCTCGGTGGGCATGGGTTTGAATCCCACCACCGGCACTAAAATGCGGGCCCACGTTCGGCTTCGCTAAAATGTCCACTGCTGAAAGATGTTTCTCGTAAAACATTCAAAGTAGCAAACATAAAATAAAATAATAAATAAATATGATTATTTTAATATTGATATCAATATATATCATATTATACAATGACTATTAACATTATTACTATTATGGTACTGATTATTAATATTATTATTTAAATATTTTGGTATATTTACATTTAAATAAAGGACAAAGCTAAAACAAAACTAACTTATTTGTAATTTCTGTTTAACGTAAGTTTTAAGAATTAAGATTTGCAGTTT
This sequence comes from Cardicola forsteri, assembly GCA_025895645.1. Classification (NCBI taxonomy): domain Eukaryota; kingdom Metazoa; phylum Platyhelminthes; class Trematoda; order Strigeidida; family Aporocotylidae; genus Cardicola; species Cardicola forsteri. Next base: position 103,001 of record JAKXYG010001197.1, read on the forward strand.
TTTTAATATTTATTGTTGGTTTTTATTGTTTTAATATTTTTCACCAAGTAGGCATTGAGCATGATCTAACAAAAGTTTTCATTAGGATTTAAATCTATAGCCAGCTACGATTTTAGCGCTGCACTAAGCCCGTATTTTTTTGATCTAGTTATTGACGTGCTAACAAGAAACATTAAGGTGGAATCTCCATAATGTATAATGTTTGAAGATGACATTGTCTTATAATGTAGAAAACAAGAGGATTTGGAGAGACGGTTAGAGTAATGAAGAAAGGCACTAGAAGATTGAGGTTTAAGAATTAACATAAAAAACAGTGTATATGAGTACAACAAAAGAAAATGGTGAGGAAATCAAAATGCAAAAATTGTTGAAAGTGAGAAGGTTTAAATACCTTGGTTCATCGCTAGAAGAGAATGGAGATTTGAATTCAGAGATTGCGTAAAAAATACAAGCAGGGTAGTATAAGTGGAGGAAACTTGCAAGAGTTCTGTGGGACAGAAGGATAACGGAAAGGAGGAAAGGTAAAAATTTTAAAACCGCAGTGAGACCAGCCTTAATTTACGGAGCGCAAACGTAAAGTATTAAAAAAATTCAAGAGAGAAAACTGAACTCAGTAGAAATTAAGATGCTTCGATGGTCGTTGGGAGTGTCCAAATTAGACAGAATAAAAAATAAAAATGTTAGAAAATACTGAAAGTCATCGAAGCGAATAATGATATTGGAAGTGGAAGGTAGAAGAAACCGTGGCCGACCAAAGAGAAGATGGTTGGATTGTGTGGGGAAGCCGATATAAAGGAAAAGGAACTAACCAAAAATTGACTCTACGAACAGAATCACATGGAAAATGCTGACTAGGAACAACGGTTTTTTATGATCAACTTAAGATAAAATACCCGATAACATATTACTTTTCCAAAAAATAAAAAACACTTTTAGAGTTGTTTTGATTAAAATAATAATAATAATAATAATTTTTTATGAGCTAAATAAATTATATGTAATCCAATTATTACTAGAAATATACATATATATATATATATATATATATATTGATTTTATTAACATCACAATACACTAAAACATGTTTAAATAATTTAACTATATTCAACTTTCTATCTAAAAAAATTTTATCCCAAAAATACATAAAATAAAATTTGAACATTTTTCCTTGATAAAGATAAAAATGAAAAATTGCTACTTTTAATTATTGTTATTGTTTTTTTTTCCAAAACAAACACATCTATTAAGGATTGTGACGGAGATACGCCTCTGCACGACGCCATTTCTTTTCAAAATGTCAATTTAATCGAAATCTTGCTGCGTCACAATCCCGACTTAACCGTACTCAATAACAATGGTCAAAATCCGTTGCATTATGCGGTTGTAATGGGTGGAACTGAGTGAGTCTTTTTATTACTATTATTATTATTACATATGATTTAAGAATAAATGTAAAACACATTTTATAATTGATTGTTTATTTATTGTTTGAATCATTACAAAACACTTTTTGTCGTAAATGGCATGGATTAACGCAAACTTGTTTTATGTAATTGTATTTTAAACTTTCGGCATTGAAAATTATACCTATTGAGAAAGTTTTGAATTTGTCCTAATTTGAATGTTTGACGCATCTTTTAGCAGTCGAAAAGGTAGTGACATTCGAATCCATACACACCCAGATTCGAATAGGGCGTCGTATTGCTAGATCACTCCGGTTTTTATTTCTTGGTCGTAATTCGTTCGAATGCTGTGCTGTTTGACAATATGCCTCTTTAACCTTCCTCTACCTAGACGGCATCCTTGTGACGTCGCCACTGTTCGCAAAGATTGACGAGGCCGCCTGATTTTTTGTCAGGGTTATCTCCCTTAGCCCAAGGGCTACATATGATATACGTATACATTTAGATACCTTTTAAGTATCCTGGGTGTATGTTCGCACCCACCCGCCGCAGCGGAAACTCAGTTATACCGCTGTGCACTCGGACCCTGCTGTTATTAGTTTAGATGCCTAGGGGCACCTAGTCCAGGATGCACCACGTGGAGGACTAACAGTCAGGAATATCACCATTATTGGAAATTGAGACTTTATAAGCATTACTCAAATCCTCAGGATCATTAGCATCCATATGGACGTATGGAAACAGGATTATTGTTGTTGTTGTTGTTGAAAATTGAGATTTAATTGGGAGTTTGATTGCTTCATTTTTGCAGTGGATTATGAAAGGGGTTGCATTCGGGATGCAATTAATATTTAAAGTTAGCACATTTCAAGTATTCTTTATTAACCTTCCTCTACCTAAAACCTCTCATAATACACGGAGTACTAAACTGGGGTCATTTTTGACTTCAATCGTTTTTTGTTTAAAACACATTATCAAGGTTCATAAATCGAAGGAAATTGATAAAAGTTATGCTCAGAGGCTTTAAAAATCTATTTTCAAATAAAAATTTGGTAAAAATATATATATTCAAGGAATAACAAAATTAAATGGAAAATAAAATATTGGCTGCAAATAATCAACCATTACAGTTCACACAAGTTGTTACATTGGGTTCTGTATGTTCAGGGCAAATAAATGCAGAGCATAATGAACATTTAGCACTATATTTGGTGTCTTTCGATCTTGGGCAGAATGCACAACGATTTCTTTTTCCTTTTCCTGAATTAGCTATTATTGGTAGTTGATTCTAAAATGGGGTCATAATTGACCCAAACACTTAAAAATGTCATAAGTAGCAAAATAAAACACGTGTAGCATTGAAACCTCTGTCAGTGTTTTGCACATCATTTCAGGAAGAAAATGATAATTTTACATAAATTTAACTTGTAGTTTAGGGATTATTGCAAAATTTCATACTCTGGGATCATACCCGACTCCATTTCAGGTCCAGGAAGGTTAAATGATTAGAATGGGCATTGGCTCTTCATCTTGTAACTTGGGCGTTATTATTTAAAAATAATTTTTTAGAAAATGAAATTCATGTGCTGTTAGTCGATTTTCATCAATGTTATGTTTAATTAAAATAAATACAATGGTAGAAAACGTTTAATGCCTTGGATATCAGGTTCACACCTAAACCAAATGGTTGTAGACACAAGCCATTGATTTTTGTGTAGTAAATTATACATAAAACAATTTAGTAACGATAAAAATTAGATACATTTTCCATTTTGTTTTATAATTGACGTTATATTTGATGAAGAATACTTTTTAGCAAATTATCATTGATATTAATTCAAAACCCTTTCACTCTGAAGAGTATGGGGCAATACAAAATTGTTCGACATAATTGTACATTAAAAATAGTTAACTTTGAAAGTTGTACATATTGAGGATTGAAATTTTATTTGGATTTCGCCAACTGCCCTTCACTTTTTTAATGTAGTTTGTTTAGCAATATTTTGTCACGGGTCAGGTTGCTAATCTTGTTATCAAACCTTGCTCCTTCCTCATCTCGACTGGGGACACTGGTAGAGGGCCCTTATTTGGTGCTAATGCTAACATTCAAGTCCTTATTTATCCAGTTGTAAATTTAACGTTTAAACTCTTTCTTTCATTCTAATAATATTAAAAATCTTAAGGTATGAATATAGGAATTATTATTGTTTTTTTTTAAATGCTTACAATGAAATCAATATTGTTCATTATTATTATTATTATTATTATTATTATTATTATTTATCACAATATCCTTTTGCATCAAAAATAAGCATGGGGTAATAAAATAACAGTTACTGCAAAAAACAACAACAAAGTTTCATAATTCAAAACAGACATGGGATAACAAACGTTTTCCAAGTAATAAAACATTTTGCCAAATGTTTTGTTTGATTCCATGAAACATTTATTTCAAATAAATCTTTTTGAATGGTTCTTAGCCAGGTTTTCTGTGGTCTACCAGTCTTTCTTGTGCCATTGTTAATTGTCCTATTCAAATAAACGTAATGCTATTTTATTTATTGTTATTATTATTACTATTGTTATTATTACTATTATTATTATTACTATTATTATTATTACTATTATTATTATTACTATTATTATTATTACTATTATTATTATTACTATTATTATTATTACTATTATTATTATTACTATTATTATTATTACTACTACTATTATTACTATTATTATTATTACTACTACTATTATTACTATTATTATTATTATTACTATTATTATTACAAAACCCTTTTGCTTTAAAATAAGCATGGAGCAAAAGGTAACAGTAATAGCACAAACAACAATAAAGTCCCATTATTTACAAAGAACATGGAACAACAATTTACCAAACGTTTTGTCTGATTGCATGAGATATTCATTTCAATTAAATCTTTTAGAATCATTTTTGGTCACATTTTCTGTAGTCTATCCCAACCTATCTTTGGTTTATTTGAAGACCATTCTTGCTGGTTTCTCGGACGGTAAACGTAGAATTTGATCGACTACATTTTTTCGTCTAATCGAAAATTGAGCTTCTTATCGGCTTTTACTCAATTTTGTCATCTGAGTTGTCAATTCACTTCTTTGCCGTTGTTTGCCGGAATAGTGCCTTGCTCTCAAACCTTCCTTTTTTTATCCAGGCTGAAAACTGATTGTATTGGTTTATTACGAATCCTCTTCAAGCAGAATTTTATTACTATTAGTATAAGTAACTAAGAAAAACGATTTATTTTAATATGTGAAAGACTTTACAAAGTTGTACTTTATTATTTTTTGTTTGAATAAAATTAGGTTTTTTTAGTAGCAAAGAGAAAAAACAACCTTTTTAAGGCTATCCATGTTTTAAATATTATTTTTAAGCTTTATTGATTACTACATTATTATTATTATTATTATTGCATGAACGTTTTATTTAGGAAAATAACGAGCAACAAGATCGTTGTATTTAGATGTTTTATGAATAAATATTTTGTTTATCAAAAATGGACCGTTTTTTCCGCTTTAACATTCAACATTTTCGTAAAAATTGTATTTATACTTTGTTGCCAAGGTTTTCTTTTTTCTACCTTAGTAATATTAATATTTTTAAAAAGAACAAATTGCTGAACTTGTGTTCTTCCTTTTCTAACCGGATTTAGGATTAGCTATGATCAATTTAGCTCTATTTTTAAATATTTTTAAAGTTATTTTTAAACGCATATTTATCGGTTTTAGCTTTTCCAAGCTTTGATTCAAAATGCAAAAGTGCAAATTTAACATTATTATTATTAATATTATTATTATTATTACTGTTGAACCTAAAATCTAAATAAAAATGTAACTTTCATCCAAATCCTCCCAAAATGATTGGCATTGCAAATTAAAATAATTTTAATGCGCCCATAAAAATTCACATTTTTATGACATTAATTAAAAATAGATTTGCTTCAATATATATTATACTTTTATAGTTTTAAGACAATAAATAAGCAGCAAAAACAACCTTTGATTGTGTGATGAATTACAATCCATATTGATATTAATTATAATACTTTGTAAAGCATTTTTCAATAATTAATCAAATCAATTATTAAACATTGTAATAAATAGAGTTTTCTATTCACCATTTTTACAATTGAATTAGAATGGTCTACCTCATTTTCTTTCTGCATTTTTGTTTGTTACAATAAAAAGCGCTGAATTTTTTATTAAACTTTTATGACACATAGGTATTGTTGTTAGGCAATGATTTTAAATGTTTTATTCTATATAGAAACAAATTAAATGCCAATCGTATTCATATATTTATTTTGCCTTTTGGATGTAGTACATTTTTGTAGTGAAGATTATTCCAATTGAATAGCGAAAATTTCATTTAGGTTTACTCATCTATACGTTATTAGCACTTAAGCGACACAATGCTATTACAAATTACTTTTCTATTTATGCCTGCATCAAATCCCAAACTTAATAAAAAACAGAATTTTAACCATTAAAAAAATATTTATTAATATGTACTTAAACTACTCTGTTTTGTAGGGGAAAACATAGATACTACAATTTATAATATAATATGATATATGTATATAAAAAATATTATGTATATAAAATATTTTTAAATTTACATTAGCACATATAATAGAATTATTATTATTATTATAAAAAATAAATAAACACACATACGTGCTAGAATAGGCTAGTGGTACAATACTGGATTCGAATTTGAAAAAGCGTCGGTTTCAGCGCTACAATCAGCATTAAATGAGGATTATTGTTTGACATTTCTGAAATGTCTAATTGATTAAAAATATTTTTGTACATCATTTAAGCAATAATTATAATGATAATTTTATTTATAATAATAGTACTAATAGTAAAAATAATAGTAATAATAATAATAGTAGTAATAATAGTAATAGTAATTATAATTATAGTTATAGTTATAATAATAGTAATAATAATAAAAAAACAATAATAATAATTTTAATAACAGTAATAATAAGTATAGTTATACTTATAGTTATAGTTATAATAACAGTACTAATAGTAATAAAAGAAATAATGATGACATTATTAATAATAATAAGAATAATAGTATTAAAAATAATAGTAATGATAACAAAAAAACAATAATAATAATAATAATAATAATGGTATTAGGAATAATAGTAATAATAATAGTAAAAAAACAATAGCAATAATAATAATGATAATAATAATAATAATAATAATAATAATAATAATAATAATAATAATAATAATAATAATAGTTTAATAATAAGTAATAATAATAGTAATAGATTATAATTATAGTTATAGTTATAATAATAGTAATAATAATAATAAAAAAACAATAATAATAATTTTAATAACAGTAATAATAAGTATAGTTATACTTATAGTTATAGTTATAATAACAATACTAATAGTAATAAAGAAATAATGATGACATTATTAATAATAATAAGAATAATAGTATTAAAAATAATAGTAATGATAACAAAAAAACAATAATAATAATAATAATAATAATAATAATAATAATGGTATTAGGAATAATAGTAATAATAATAGTAAAAAAACAATAATAATAATAATAATGATAATAATAATAATAATAATAATAATAATAATAATAATAATAATAATAATAATAATAATAATAATAATAATAATAATAATAATAATAGTATTAATAATAATAATAATAATAATAATAATAATAATAATAATAAAACAATAATAATAATTTTAATAACAGTAATAATAAGTATAGTTATACTTTTAGTTATAGTTATAATAACAGTACTAATAGTAATGAAAATAATAAGGATAACAGTATTAGTAATAATAATAATAGTTATGGTACTAATATTAACAATAATATTAATAATAATAATAATAATAATAATATTAACAATAATAATATTAATAGTTGCAGTTATAATCATTGGATGCTTGAGTTGCCAACTATCGCTGGTTGATAGGGACCAAAATGTTTTTTTATGTTCAAAACAAACAGATGTAGCAACAATTTAGTTTGTGCAATTTTGAATGCAAAAACAAAATTATTTTGTCATAGACAAAACTACAATCTGTATTTTGAACCCCGTCAAACAGCACTAGTCATGGCTAACCGCTTTATTGGGAATCGTTTTAAATTAATAACAATTGCACACGCATTGCATACGCTTGAATCAAATGTATTTTATTATAATTTCAAATTAAAGAATGAATTATAAATTGATTTTCATTTTTTGCAAAATTATTTGTTAGTTGTCATTCATTGTCTTTATCTTTTCTTCACTATTCAAATAATGTTTATAAGTGCAAATGCTCAATCGTTTACTTTTGACATTTATATTTTAAATACACAAATGTCTGATTGTACTTCCAGTTTATTTTATTGGTATTCGATTATTAAATTCGTACCCGAGTATGTAGAATTTTGATTTTGCCAGCAACACTAAAACCCGCATCAATTCGTTTTATCATCCTCAGTGCCAACATGTTGTATCTCGTATTGTATCTCGTAAAACATGCATGTAATAAAACAGAAAATAATAAATTTTTTGTTAATTAAGTAATAAATACGAATTTTCAAAAATGGTACGTGTTGCTTTCAAAAACAAAGGCTTTTTTTATGTTTTGAAATGGATATATATATATATATATATATATATATATATATATATATATTAACGCATTAGAGTCGATAATTTAAATGTATTTTTCTAAACATAATGAAATGGAAATGTACATTTAATCGTATAAAAACACATTTTTGTTATCAAATCAGTCTATGTTCTAGTTAACATTGATATACTCGTAGAAAGGATGCAATTTATAATACTCCCAAATGATTAAATAACGAATTAATATTTTTATTTATAAATGTTTTCTACAAAGATGTTTTTTAAGTCAAGATAAAGATGTATTCAATACTAATTATACGAAAAGATTATAACGCACATTCTTTTCTAATTTATTTTTTGCATTTTTTTATTGTTTATACAAAAGAGAAACTTTTTTTGAATTATTGATTGATCAATGTACAATAAAAAGTTATTTTTACATCTTAATGAGTATTTCTATTAGACTGAATAGCAAAGAATTGGTTGTTTTCTGTTTTCAATGAAAGTGCTTTAGCATGGCAAATGCATACGAGATTTTTAAAAATCATGTTACAATCCACGGTGAAAAAAAAACCAACTTTGTAACATGGTCGAGGCCAATACTTGTACTCTAGTCAATTTAAAGTTTCCTATTGATACTGAACGCAGCAACACAAAATAGCTAATTGATAAAAAATTTTTCCTAACAACAAACCTGTAAAAAGTATGTAATAATATATTTTATTTTTGTTTATTAAATAGCGAAACAAATTATTATAAAATTCCAAGTATTAATGGATATTGGAAACGACGTTTTATAAATAATTTGTATCAACAATTAGTTTTTGTTGGAAAGGTTTAATTTGAAAATAACGAAAACCAATTGATAAGCTTAATTTTTAAACTTAATAGCTATTTAAACTCCCGTTTTTTTTACTGAATAAGTGTTACAAGAAATAGTTATTTTAACAGGCGTCATACAATTAAATGGAAAAAATTTTGACTTCTATTTATTGTATTTTAACAATACTTATAAAATTAAAAAGAATTTATTGAAAATGGAATCAATGCACCGGACAGCATAGAACTGCGTAGGTCTCAATTTCATCCTCTAAATTAGAACAGTAATATTTTTAAGTTTACCAGACCTCTTTAGAAAACGCAATGCTTGAAGAATTAAGCTTATTGTCACTCAGTTCACAGCTCAACAGCCATTATTGAGCTGTTTTATTACAATTGTTGTTGTTAAGATAAGCAAATTATCTTTTGAATACAATCGAAATTGCCATTGTGGAATGTATTTCACAATTGGTACTTTTATTTTTCATCCAATTGTTGATACAATTTTTTTAATTATGAAAAAAGCAATTTAAAACTGTTAGTTGTAATGTCTATTAAAATTCTTTATTCTATTTCTAGTTTCATAATACTACTATTAATAATAATAATAATAATAATAATAATAATAAGTTGAAAAATAATAAAATATTTGTCAAACTATTTAAATGAAAATTTTAAATGTTAATTGGTCTCCGGAGAAATGATAATTGTTATCATCAATATGCATAATTTTATAATTGATTCATAAACTTTACATTACAAATGCAATTGTATATATCCTATTTAAAAATGTGCATTTTAACTCTACTGTGTTTAACTATCAAACCTGGGTGGGCATGGGATTGATCCCTACAAAATGCAGGCCCACATTTGGCTTTTCTAGAATGTTCAAAGCATTTGAAGTGGGAAAAAATAATGACAATTTAAAATTAGTTTAATCAAAATGCAAGTTATGTTAAACGTACAAAAGTACAAAGTTTTATAGTGCAACTTATTGTTCACTTTCTATCTGTTGCCTTGATCATTGTGTTGTCACCAGGATTTTGTAGCAAATGGCCGCAGTTGCTGAAGACGAACAGTGACAAACTCTTTGTCAAGTGCAATAAAAAAAACGTTTAAATAGAAATTGTGAGCACCCATGCATGATTTGTAAGAATTACAAAACAACACTTACCCAATTGATTATTATTACTATTATTGTTATTAGCAGCAAGGTGTGCTAATTGGCACAAATACAAACACATCGGTAGATGGAATCTTGTGCATATATAATTAGATACATCCACGACAACACAGTAACTTGTCAAATATGTCAAGTTGTACAACATTTCTAAACATAGTTCCACTATTTAAGTGAACATTCCGAAAAAATGGTTTTATACAACATGGCCATGTTGTGTGTACAATTTTTTGCTCTCAAACGAAATGTGAACAATCCAATTGGATCTGTTTTATGCATTTACAAGTTAACCTCATTACATGAAATGATGTATGAGCTTGTGTGTGTGTGGGTGGGTGTGTGTGTATGTATGTGAATAGGTTGATGGGTGTATTGTGGATTATGTAAGAAGTACGTTTCAATTTTATTGGCTTAGCTTTAGTTTTCAACATATTTATATCATTGTACTGATGTGTTTGTATAACGATCGCATATATATATATATATATATATATATATATATATATATATATATATATAATTTAAGTTGACGTTACACTTAAACCATTAGCATATATTTAAAAAAAAACATTTATATAATTAATATTCATATACTTATTGCAGTAAAAACATTTGGTGACTATTAATCTTTTCTAACTTATATTTACTACGGTTGAAAATGTTAGCAAAAGGTGTGTATAATTAATGGGACTGTTTTGATATACAGTTTAAAACACGATAACAATGGTACTTTTGTTAAACAAAATTAGAAAATATACATTAGTGTTATGCGAATAGTGTTGCTAAGAGGACATGTAGTTTTCGTACTACTTTAAATGCTTTGCTGTGGGAAGCGGTTCGAATCGAGCATCGTAACGCTAGACCTCTCCGGCAAAGCTTTTAACGATGCTCGTATTTAGTGCCTATCTAGTTTGGCGCCTCATGCTTTTTTGCCACTCCGGTACAAAGTAAAACACCAAGAATAACTTCAAGCTCGAGTTCTGTCGCTGGTACTTCTCCTTCTCTAACTTAATTGCCGAAGAATATTTTTTGTAAAACATACAAATGCTAATAACCAAATGCAAAGATAGAATACATTACTATATATGCGTGATATTGATGGGATATTCAGTTTAAACTTCGAAAAAAGGCTAAATACCCAAAAGAAGTTTTGTCGCTAACGTTTTATTGTAGTGCTGTATTTACGGCAACAATTTTTACATTTTTATTAATAGTGTATTTTAAACGTGATAACATGAAAATGTTATTATAAATATACACATTATTGCTTTTGGATGTTGTAGTATAACAATTATTGTAAAAAAAATTATATATTTTTTAAATGAAACAAATCATATTTATTGTAGCTTGTGACGTATTATTATTATTATTAATACAAAACCCTTTTGCTTTAAAAAAAGCATGGGGAATAAGATAACAATTACAGCAAAAATTAACATCAAAGTCTTGTAATTCAAAGAGAACATGAAAAATCGAAGATTGAGCTTCCTTTCGGCTTTCACTCAACCCTGTCATTTGTGTAACTCTGTCATCGAGATACGTGCGATTACTTCTTTGCTGTTGTTTGCCGGAATGGCGTCCTCTTATTGTTTCCGTAGCAATATGAATTTTTTACAGAGGCCAGGTTGCTAACCTTGCGCTCGAACCCTCCTTCTTTATCCAGGCTTGGGACTGGCTAGATTGAATCATTTCTGATCCAAACTAGGCGGAGTTAGTTTGTGACGTAGTTACTTTTTATTATTTCTATAATTGTACAACACATTAAACAATCGATTTCAATAGCTTGATAAGCTTACTCAACGTAGAAGAATAGCGACGTTTCTTGGCTAATAGACGGCGCTATTCTCCACAGAGATTAACAAAACTGCTTGATATTTTGTTAGAGCCATTTTCTTTAGCCGAAGGTATTCTGAATGCATACTTGCACCCAAAGAGGCCGCCTGCATATTGTTAGAAATATTTGTCTTATCCTAACAGTTATTCTGGGTGTATGCTTGACTGCATTAACCAAAGGACAAACTCGGTTACACTGCTGTATACTTGGTCCTTGATTTATGCTAATGTAACCACATTGTAATGTAATGTAATGTAATCATCACATTGTTGGATATTACTCGAATCTTTCGAATTATTACCGTGCCAAGAACACGCAAAAAATCATTATTTTATTTAGTGCTTTTTAAAAGTATCGAGTTAAACTTTTAATTATGCATTCGTAATTTTGTACCAAATTTTGTAACATATTAGGTTTTTTATAAATTGAAATAATAGAACACAATATTAAGTTTAACTTGCTGTGCAAACATTATCTCAATTTGTACAAAGAGTTTCGTTTTGTATTGTTAATTGGTGTTGTACATTTTTTATACACTCTACAAACATGGAAATAGTGAAGAAGTGACTTTGTTACCAACTAGAACAAATAAATAATGAAATAAAACCGAAATGATTTAGCGGTACAGTGGTTAACTTGAACTTCAGTGAACATTCGTTTAACCCCTACCCATCTAAAATGTCCCCACTGCCGAAAAATGCCCTTTCCGTCAAAATATTTATTGCAATAAAAGTTTTGTAAAAAAAATTGAATTGTAGACAAAAATATTATTTGTTAATTTAAAAAGTATTTTGTTTTCATGTCCATACTGACTTGTTTGACCAAATCAAATTCTTGTTTTGGGGCAAATTGATGTTCGTGTTTTATACGCTTGGTTAATTGATTTAATCAAGTCACACATCAAAATAAAACGGTATAAATAAATAATAATAATAATAATTATTATTATTATTATTATACATATAATATTTTGAGCTACGTGTTTTGCCACAATTTATTACAAGAAAAACAATTTGTTTAATTCAAAACAAAATGTATATTGTTTGATATTATCTATCTAAAGCATTTCGTGTGATTGATATATATATATATATAGATATATATATATATATATATGTGTGTGCAAAAAAAACAACAAAAAAACACGCCAAAGTTGGAATAAAAAGTAGAAAAATTAAAAGTGACACTTTTAAACGAATTACGTTTACATTTTCATGTTCTAATCGGAAAAACATGTGCATTTATAATGTTTTGTAATTAATGATCATGAAAAGTAGTCTATATAAAATCTGAATTTTTAGCAATGTTAATATTTCTCATTTTGTATCGTTATTTATTTCAAAATTTGTTGGTGCAAAACGCATCATCCTCCATTCAGCCAAACGTGGATACCGCAAGTTGTATCGGTTGTCAAAATTGAACCACTCAAGGTTGAATCGAGCGTCGTACCTCTAGGCAATCCCTACATGGATTGAGTACATAGTGGTACCAAGGTGGTCTAAGCGGTACAGCGCTTGACTTGAACTCGGATAGGCTTGGGTTTGAGTGCCGCCACAAGGTCCTCAGTGTAACCCCTCGTTCGGCCCTGCTAAACCATTTGTTTTTTCCCAAACATTTAAACGGTAACAAACAATCGAAATAAATAAAATAGTTGACTTATTCATTTAATAGATAAATGTGAACTTAGAATAGGTATCCCATTACAAAATATGTTGGTTTTCCACATTTGCCATTATTAAAATTTAATTCAAGTTTTTGTACAACTATTTGCATTTGCTCTATTCCATTATTATTTATTTGTTTCGTGTTTCAATAAATTGAATTTATATTAGTTTTAAAATAATTATTTTTTAATTGAATATATTAAATTGGTTTTGCTATTATATCGTCATTGCCCAAAAATAATTAATTTTATTGATTAAAATTTATTTAATTGACTGTATAAATTGCTTTGATTATATCAATCTTCTTTTTAAAATGTTCTACTACATTTGAATATTTTTACATTACATTACTAATTCCTTTTACTCTACACAGTTACAAGATTTTATTATTATTATTATTATTATTATTACTATTATTATTATTATTATTATTATTATTATTATTATTATTATTATTATTATTATTATATATCATTATTTATATTATAATTATCACTGTTAAAGATCAACTAAGTTTTATAACGTATTGGTTATTTCATTTTTTAGTCTAAACTTAATGACTACATTTAGTATACACATAATGTAATATGCATTTTAAGTACTATGAGTGTATACTTAAACCTGTCTGCCAAAATGGAAAGCCAGTTATATTACTTAGATTTGGTTTTTCCTGTATTTGGTCTAGATTCTTGGATGCACCTAGTTCAGAAAAACTTGTTTTATTATTATTATCAATATTCTTATTATTACTACTAGTATTACTATTACTACTATTTTTTTATGTTTACTACTTTGAAGGTTTTGCGTAAAACATCTTTCAACAGTGGACATTTTAGCGAAGCCGAACGTGGGCTTTCATTTTAGTGCGGCGGTAGATTTTGAAATCGTTGAAATCGAGTGTTGTACCTCTTTTATTATTATTGTTATTTTATTATTATTATTATTATTATTTGTCATTACTTATACTATAATTACAATTATGTTAAAGATCAACCAAGTTTTATAATATATTGGTTATTTTAATATCGACAACATGCATAGTAAAAGTAAATTGTAATAAAAGAGGTTTAAAAATAACATATGTGGTAGATCCTTAGTCATTACACTTGGAGATAGAACATGACCATAAAAAACTCACTTATGAAAGAGAAAAGCTTTTGTAATAATTGTAATAAATAATAATATTGTGCACAATACATTTAAATTGAAATAAAAATCTATTTAAATATTTGAAATATATATTTTTAATTTAAAATGAACACTATAGTAACTTTTTTATAAAATTATTAAACCGAACGTTGTATAGGACAATCAGGCTGTAATATTGTTAACTGGTAAACAAGAGCCAAGTGTAATGACTAAGGATCTACCACATATGTTATTTTTAAACCTCTTTTATTACAATTTACTTTTACTATGCATGTTGTCGATATTAAAATAACCAATATATTATAAAACTTGGTTGATCTTTAACATAATTGTAATTATAGTATAAGTAATGACAAATAATAATAATAATAATAATAATAATAATATAATAATAATAATAATAATAATAATAATAATAATAATAATAATAATAATAATAATAATAATAGTAATAGTGTGTAAATTGAATTTTTTCATTTCTCAAAAACTACTCCCAACTGTCCTTCTTGAAAAGCGTTTGCGTAGATCTAATCTCCATCTTTAAACAAAAGCTATCAATCCCAATATTGATTTCTGTGCAACACCTTAATTCACAACTTCAAAGATAAATTTGGGATGAAAAACACATTTAAATAAATTTTATAAACCATAAAATATTACTCAAATACTACTTAACGTTTTCTAATTAATATTAAACAATCCTTTTCACATTAAACATTTGTAGTTTTTAAACAGGATTAGTAGTACAATTTTGCTTTATCTTTTTTTCTATTACATATTGTAATCAAGCTTACTGATATATGCAATTACTTGATTTTCGTGTTTTTATTTCTATGCTTATTTTTAAATATATTTAAATTTTTTGACAAAATGTTTATATGCTAATTTGATATACAAAAAAAGCCAAAATGAAAAAACAACAGTTTTTTTAAATCAATAAATGATTTTGTTTAAAGTTAATTTAAATTGACACACGTTTAAATTAAAAATGTTTTTAAAAAAGTTTTATTCAAAAAGATTGGGAATTATTTTGAAATAAAGAAAATAGTAATTTTTGTTTAAACATATTGAAAATGTTTGCGAAAATTAGATCAATTATTTCCTTTAATTTAAATAAATAAATATTTTCAATTTTTTTATTTTATGTTTGCTACTTTGAATGTTTTACGAGAAACATTTTTCAGCAGTAGACAATTAGCGAAACCAAACGTGGGCCCGCATTTTAGTGCCGGTGGTGGGATTTGAACCCCGATGCCCATTGAGGTCCGAATTCGAGCGCTGTACTGCTAGACCATCCCGGCACTTTAGTATAAATTTTATTAAATAAATCTTGTGCTAGAATTTTATTCTTATTAGTATTATTATTTTATCATTATTATTATTATTATTATTATTATTATTATTATTATTATTATTATTATTATTATTATTATTATTATTATTATTATTATTATTATTATTAGTAGTAGTAGTATTAGTAGCACTACAATTACTATTATTGTTACTATTATTGTTATTATTATTATTATTATTATCGTTGTTATTATTATTCTTATTACTAGTAGTAGTATTGAAATTATTATTATTATTATTATTATTGTTATTATTATTATTATTATTATATTATTATTATTATTATTATTGATATTATTATTATTATTAGTAGTAGTAGTAGTAGTAGGACTACAATTACTATCATTGTCACTACTATTATTATTATTATTATTATTATTATTATTATTATTATTATTATTATTATTATTATTATTATTATTATTATTATTATTATTATTATTATTATTATTATTATTATTATTATTATTATTATTATTATTATTATTATTATTATTATATTATTATTATTATTATTATTATTATTATTATTATTATTATTATTATTATTATTATTATTATTATTATTATTATTATTATTATTATTATTATTATTATTAATCCTATTACTAGTAGTAGTAATATTAGTATTACAATTACAGTTATTGTTATTATTATTATTATTATTATTACTATTACTATTACTATTATTACTATTATTACTATTATTATTATTTTTTGGTTGTTACATCTTCAATGTTTTATGGAAAACATATTTTAAAAAATTGACATTTAGCAAACCTAAGGAAATGTCCAAAATAAAACTTGTTCTCGAGTCTGCCCAGATTCGTGTTTAACGCTGTACCGACTCAGCCACTACGACAGGTTTAATAGCATTTGTTTCTAATTGGTTAAAAGTTTAATTGTAGAACAAACAACAATGTTTCATGAATTTCTTTAAAAGTGTTTAAATGAGACAGTTGCTCAAACCCCATTTAAACAAAATTGAATTTAATTAAACTGACAACATGTAATGTCATGTTTGTAAATTCACGTTGTATAAAACACAATTAACGTTAGATACGGGTTTATTTAAAGCAATTTTTTGTATTAATTAATTTTATAAAATGCACTGTAATAAATTAATTTTTGAATTTTAACATGTCAAAATTAATCGAAAATATTGATCGTTTAAACATTTAAAATATCTATGAAATTATAGATACTACTATTCTGTATTTAAGTAGGCTGATAGTTTATTTGATTTTATCCGATGTTGTGAAATAATTGTTTTGAGATTCAAAGAAACAGCATTGTGTATATTGTGTATATTGTGTATATTGTGTTATTTAATTGAAATACAATTCGTAGAATATAAAACAATAAACGGGTTGTTTATTGCTATTTTAGTAAACATACACTTTTAGTTAATAGTACCTGACGCTTCATGTATTACGTTTCTAATCAATTAGCTGATCTAAAACATACCTAGTGTTTATAATTTGTGGTGCGATCGTATCTCTATTCATTAAGGTACTAGTTTACAATTTAACGTTTAAATTTATTATACAACTTTCAAAAAATCTTGTTATATTTGCAAAAAAATGATTGCTTTTAATGGAAGTAATATCTGTTAACCATTTGGATCTTAGTATTAATATTTCTAAATATTTGTAAATTTATTACTTAAATGTTTTACAAAAAATATTTTATTAGCAAATAAACATTTTGTCTAAGTGAGGGATTGAATTTAGTTTTAGTAGTTGGAATCCAACATTAGTTTTCAAAAGTACAAGTTGAGGGCCCTACCATTTACAGCACCCCACTAAATGAAATATATATCATCCTTTTGTTTTTTAGTAATAAATGGCTTAACTTTTGGTGATTGAAGAGTTAAACCAGATTTTATTGCCCTCTTTCTGATAGTAGAATAAATAAAATTGTTTAAACTTTTAGTCTCTGAAATAGGTTTATTATAATTTTTAATTCTATAACGATTTTTTGATCATCCGTAGTAGTTGTTACACGTTTTCTTCCAGCATTATTGTAATTTCGCGGTTTTTGACTATTAATAATCTTATAAATTGTTGAAAGGTTAAACCTGTATAAATTCGCCAATTTATTTGGTGAAAATCGTTCATTTTTAATTATTTGATGATACGATATTTATTTCCGGTAGGATTAAGATATTTTTTTATCACTATTGTCCATTTCACAAACAACGCAAACTAAAAGCAAAATAAGCGGATAAGCGGAATCTCAAGATTAAACATAAACAACAAATTATTCGATTTGTTTTAAAATTTTTATTTAAAATTTTTTTAAAGTTAATATTTTTATTTATGTAGATTAGAATAATTAAATGTTTATTTTGATAATCATTATGATATCACAATTAGGGCAGAATTGAAGGTGCATTTAACATCAATTTTAACGATTATTCATTGTTCATTTTTAATGAAATTAATGAAATATGAATAGGCTAATTATTATAAAAATCATGTAACTTCAAATTATCATCCACGTTTATATAGAACTAGCTTTTAAAATATACTATTTGTAAGTATATATAAAGAAACTATTAAGTACTTGACATTATTTTTAATTCTCAATATTTATTTTTTACGAAAAAGCAATTGGACATAACAAATTAATTTAAATTTGATACTCTTATACATTTTTGCTTTAATGTTTGAAATGTTAGTATATACATATGTAATATTTCTTGAGTTTTATTTAACAATATTTTGAATACTTTTAACTTTCTTATTGGTATAAATGTGTATGGTTTGTATTGCTTAAATATTTCAAGAGAGACACTTCAACAAGTAAATATTCAGCATAACTTAACATAGGATTGTAATTATTATCATTAAT
Organism: Cardicola forsteri; assembly: GCA_025895645.1. Taxonomy (NCBI): domain Eukaryota; kingdom Metazoa; phylum Platyhelminthes; class Trematoda; order Strigeidida; family Aporocotylidae; genus Cardicola; species Cardicola forsteri. The sequence goes on from JAKXYG010001197.1 coordinate 121,918, forward strand.
AAGACCCAATCTTATGCCTATATATATATATATATATATAATATTCTGGTTACTTGTTCATTGCATTTGGTTAAAATATATTTTGAATGTTTGAATAGTTAATGTTAAAATTATATGTAATTTTTTTGAACGTTTCATAGAACATTTTTATGTAATTTTATGTATTTATTGAAATAGTCGAAATGGTTTAATACGGTGAAAAACAAGTAAGAAATTTTGTGTTAGACAGGTACAAAAAAAACAATGAAACATATTTTATTCTATTTCGTTTTCGGTGTTTGAATGTTTTGTTCGAAGTCAAACGCCCATTGATCGTTGATTGGACTGATATTTATAAAAATAATAACACAATAATTGCGTATCTTTTTGTGAAGCGTTAGGAACAGGGACATATATTTTATTTTAGTATGATGGCACATTGTACTTTGCATCTTGTGTACTCCGTCGTTATCATTTTTCTGCCTTTTAAGCAATTCCTTGTACAACTTGTAAATTTTCTACTTAGTAATAATACTGATAATAATAATAATAATAATATATTATTATTATTATTATTATTATTAACAATAATAAAAATTATTTGTTTTGATTTTTGCAAACTTCATTATCGGAATGTTGATACATCTTGCTCATTCAGTTCATTTTGGTTGGTGACGTGGTTACCTCTTCATTATTTCCCATATTTATACGACATGTAAAACGATCAATTTCGATGGCTTGATAAGTGTAACAAACGTGGAAGAATAACAAAGTTTCTTGGCTGGTAGACGGCATCCTTGCGATGTCGCCACTGTTCGCAAAGATTGACGAGACCGCCTAATTTTTGTAAGGGTTATCTCCCTTAGCCCTTATGGTATACGTATACCTTTAGATACCTTTTAAGTATCTTGGAATAGTAATATTTATTTATGTTCCAAAAAGGAAATTTGCAAAGTTTACACCGAACCACTTCTTAATCTCGCCAAGTATTTTATCCGAAAAAATAATTTTACTAAAGTATTTAAGTACGTGTTATTCATTAAATTAAAAAATTGTTTAAATTTCTAATGTTACTTTTAACTGCCATTCTAACCATTCCATTCCATTGTCAACTTATCTTGTATCAATTATCTAAATTTGTGCTTATATTTAACAAATACAAAATGATATATACAAACTTCAATTGAAATTTATAAAACAACTACACTACAGAAACCAAGAGTTCTAATTCCACTGTGGACCCTTGTGTTAAACCACACTAAACATTTATTTACCGACGTTGGTTGTTAAGGGCAATGAAGATAATAACAATTATTATTTTAAAGATAAATTTATACAGATGGCGACCACATTCTTACTTCCGTAAAACTTCACAAGGACTGGTATAACTGGGCTGCTTCTTTGACTGATGAGTCTATGCATATATCTAGGGTGCTTGAAAGAGATCGTAAGATATATATATTCTATATGTAGCCATTCAGCAAAGTAACATCAAGCTTGACAACTAATCAAGCAACCTAGCCAATTCTTGCAAACGATGGTGCTGTCACAAGGATATCGCTTGTTACGTTTACAAAACCGTCACAAGTGAATCTAACAATTTGAATAATTCACTCTTGAAAACGCATGAATAAATATAATCGAACCGTATTATATAGACTATTAAAGTAGTGCGGTATTGAAGAACCTACATGGTAAAGTCCTAGTGAAAGGGATCACTCACTTGCTTGTCAGCAGTAGTAACGTACAACATTTGAAGACACTGGGTAATTAGAATTGATCAGATTTACTGTAAATAATAACTTTACAGAGTCAAGTGAATCTGACAATACTAATTGATAATTTATCTTTGAAAACGCATGAAGTAACAAAATAACATTAAATATCATTTATATATATACTTAAAAAAAACAAATAATACATTTAAAAACATTGAAACAAAAAACACCCGATGTTTTGTTCTCGCCAAGTACATACTTCACAACATTCCATAAGCCATTAACATAAGTTGCAATATATGGGCTATTGAGAAGTACGCATAGACAAAAATCATCCACAACAAAACAAAAAGAAACAATTTGACTTGTCAATTGGAGATAAATAATGTTTAAAAAACTCACCTTCGACTGCTTGTTTGTCCGCGCATTTGACCGGTTAGTGAAAAGCTTGGCCGCTTTATACCAACATGGCAATGTACAGAACCCATTCATGTCTGTCCAACCGTACAATCACAAAACACTAATTTTCTTTCGTATGTGCCTTTGTCCAATTACAGTGATTGCCCAAATATCGATCCTTGTAAAAACATCATTAAACATTTGCATTTGTGTGTGTGTGTGTTGGCACTTCCCAAATATGATTGGTTGTTGGGACTGAACATATAAATCGATAATATTCTGTCGAAAAAATGTGTAAACCTTTAGTAAACTACTACTACTACTACTACCACCATTGGTATTCGTCGTTTTGATTAATGAGGTTATGGTGTGTGTGTGTGTGTGTGTATTTTGCTTTTGCAGACTAGACAGGATGCCCAGTTGTTGTTTTTTTAAGGGGGGAGAGTGGAAGGTGCGTAGGGGCTAAGTAAAAATAGTCTGGATAAATTTTTTCCTTGTTTTGTATAATTTATGGGCAAATTAATCTTTTGTGCGTGTTTTTTGTGGCAAAGTAAAAAAAGCAGTGTTTTTGTGAAAGTTGGATTTATTAATTCAGTTTTCAATTATAATAATTTCATTTTCTTTTTTCTTTGGTTTTGGTGTACTACTACTACTACTTACAGAGTTTGCAATAAGAACTGCTATATTATACAATATACAATTATAATTTTTTTCAATGCGTATCATTAACAGTACACAAATACATTATTATAATTAAATATTAAAAAATGCAAATAGTTTTAGATATTACACACTGCCAAAAGTTTTTAAGAAAAAGTTATTGTAGGCTCTTAATTCAAGTGCTCAAGTGTTGGTTACAATGCCAATAATAATCTTAATGTTAACATTAAAATTAGGCTTATATTGTGTTTATTTTATGCTTATTATTTTGAATGTTTTACAAGAAATATCTTTCAGTAATGGATATTGTTTAGCGAAGCCGAACGCGTGGGTCCGCATTTTAGTGGGCCGGCGGTGGGATTCGAACCCCGATGCCCACCGAGGTCTAAATTCGAGCGCTATATCGCTAGACGAGCCCGGCACATTAATTTAGATATCTTTGTGGATGCTGTGTTCCATTATACTAAATAAAAATAAACAAGATATATTTATATTTTAACCTGTGTTCAGATGTTCAGATTTAAAGTTTTGGTTGAACGAAGTAAACTGAGGTAAAGTTAACATTTTAAGTGTTTTTTTTTTAAAAACATTAATGATTATCGCTTGAATGCATTGCATTTTAAAATGTCACACCATTGCTATGTTATGAATACTTGATACTCTATGCCAAACAAATCTTTTGTTTTATATGAATATATTTTTGACCTCTTAAAGTAGGAATTTTATAAAAATATCTTTACATGATATCTTATTTGGGAATGCAATACGTTAGTTTTCCGGTTCATGTTGTATTAGAATGAGATAAACTTGACAATTATTACAAATTTATTATTTATAAAACAACCCACTTGTATTATAAACGAAAAAAGTCAACTATTGATGATTGAAAGGATAAAACATTTTTTATACTCCACCCTCCTCTACCTTCTACAAAACTAACTTGTTATAAATTGTATTTTGCAATTCGAAAAACTATTTTATTTGTTCATTTTGCCGGGGTGGTCTAGCGGTACAGCGCTCGAATTCGAACCTCGGTGGGCATGGGTTCGAATCCCATCGCCGGCACTAAAATGCGGGCCCACGTTTGGCTTTGCTAATTGTTCACTGCTGAAAGATGTTTCTTGTAAAACATTCAAAGTAGCAAACATAAAAAAGGCTATACTAGAAGTTGAGATGGGACATTATTAATTAATTTAAAAAATTGTTGTATTTAGACTTTTTTATTATTATTATTATTATTAGTTAACATTTTTCCATAAAATAGTGTATGTAACGTTTAAAAATTATTGCAGTTCCCACAACTATCTTTTAGCGACATTTACTATTTGTTTGCAAGATAAATATTTACATAATTAACAATCGTTCCTTTTAGCTGGAAGCTTTTATTTGTAAGCATTGTACCGCATTATCGTTCTATTGACAACATAATTACAATAACATAATATATAAAAAATTATTATTACACTGCATTTTTTCACATAGTTAAATTGTATTTACAATATTTGTTATCTTATCAAATAAGTGTGAGATATATTTTTTTGAAAAAGGATTATTGAAAGAACTATAGTAAGATTTTTTTTTAAACACGAACAATTATGTTTTAAAGTGTTTGGTTAATTTATCTTTCCTATATATTTAAAATCCTGAGTGTTCCATGTGGATTGTACATTAAATCGTGCACATCGAAGTTGGAAATTATATTCGGATTTTGGCGAACCCTGTCATTGGAATCACTTTCTTACCGTAGTTGAAGTGATGTCCTCTTGTTGTTCATAGAGCAATATTGATCTTTTGCAGAGACCAGGTTGCTAACCTTGCGCTCAAGCCCTTCTCAACCAGGCCGGCTACGGTGGAGCTCAATCCATAACTTTCAATCAGGTGTAAATAGATAAAAAGTGTAGCCGTTTTTCGATTAAACGATAAAAACCGTTTCTTTAGCCTCTAATAATTTGACAAAATTGTAGTTTTTAAATTTATAAAAACGTTTTTTTTCTCCAGTGACATAAATGATGTTTCAAGTATTGCAACTCTGTCCTATATAAATACACTCCTTGTTTATTTGGATATCGTTGTTATACGGTAAGAACATTTTTTAGTAAGAGGGCATTTAGGAAAAACAAAAAGATTGAATCATTTCTGATCCAAACTAGGCAGAGTTGCTCTTTCCATATATGTTGTTAATGTAAAAATAATTATACAGAAACTATGCAAACGATAAACATTTTTGCAGTGCTCCGCTAGGAATAGAAAGATATGAGTCGAAATTAGTCAAACACAAGTAGATCACAATTTTTTTAAAATATACTTTAACAATTTACCAAATAATAAATATATTATAAATCATTGTTTCATCAATATTACACAAATTATAATGAACACTATAAAATTTTTAATATTATCAAACGAAAAAGGCCAGTTCCACTTTTGATCTTTCCCGTGTGATGGCAGCAAAAAAACCTTGATTTCTAAAGTCGAATAAAATACACACGTAAAAAATGTCGATTACATCATATTTGGCTCAAGCGTGATAGTGTGCATGTGGCATACAGACACACAGGCCCAACATTTATTAAACACAAAATTTTCTGGAGAAAAGAAAATGAATAGGCACACACACACACACACGTGTAGTGCCTGTAGACTTCAATTTCTATTTTTAAACATGACATACCATTTTTCTGTTTGTCGATATTTTTCAATAAATGGATGTGGCAGAATGACTACGTCTCATCCAGATGCATGTAAACACAGACGCATTTATCGATATTGTTTAAAACATACACATATTTGGGAGTGTTGTTTATTCGTTCAAATTGTACATACATCTATATATATATATATATATATATATATATATATATATATATATATATATATTAACACACCCAACTTTCTTGTTTTTTTTGCATGCACTGTTTTTAGTCAACTGTTTTAATCAAATTGTTTTGGGTTGGTAAATGTTTGTGGCATCAGTTGATGTGTACTTTCCTTTTTATTTGCATTACATGGTGAGTGGGGAAGGGAGGTTGGAAGGCAGGGAGGAAGGAAAATGATCGAGGTCGTGTATGCGTGCACATTTTGCGGTCTTCGAATGCCATCACTTCTTGTTCAAAACAAACAATATTTGTTAATGGCCTATGTATGTTCTCGACCTGACATATAACTGACTAAGTTACACAGTTGTTGAGGGTTTTTGTACAAATTGACGGATTAAACATGTATATATATATATATATATATATATATATATAAACGCCCAAATAAATAATGTCAGATTTGTTCTATATTTTATTTCTTATTAAAAAAAAAACGTATATGATATTATATAGATGTATAATAATTAATTTGATATCTTGTACGATGTATAATTATTGATAAAAAATTTGACATTCCATTTTGAACCAGCAATTTTTAAAATGCAATTTCTGATTGTTTTAATCAGTACAATTTGTTCATCCTAAATTTGATTTTTGAATTAGACTGAAAACTGAATGATAAGCTTGAGCCTGAATCGCGAAATATAGGCCATCATGGGTTATAATTATTGTTGCTTGAATGCTTTACGAGGAACATTGCTTAGCAAGTGGGCATTGGGGTTCGAATCAAACCACCGGCCCACTAAAATGCGGGCCCACGTTCAGCTTCGCTAAAATGTCCACTACTGAAAAATGTTTCTCGTGCAAACATTTAAAGTAACAAACATAAAATAAATAAATAAATAAAATATTTGTCAACAAGCCTTATTGTTTGAAATTGTTACTGTAAAAAAATGTAAATAGTTAGTGTATTAAAATATTAGAAAATAAATTGGCAAAATTTACTAGCATGTAGTGTTATTCATAAGTTTATTCAATTTATTGTACATCAAATTTTCGTCATTAAGAATTGTGCATATCGAAGATTGAAATTTGTATTCGGATTTTGCCAAACCCCGTCAGTGTAATCACGCTGCGTTGGTTCTTTGTTGTAGTTTAATAAAATGGGGGAGTCCTCCTGCTGTTTCTTTAGCAACATGCTTTTACAGATGCCAGGTTACTAATCTTGCACTCAAATTTACCTCCTTTTCTAACTGGACTTAGAACCGAATACGTTGGAGTTAAGTTCCATCTTGTGCCGGGGTGGTCTAGCGGTACAGCGCTCGACTTGGACCTGAGTGATCATGGTTTTGATTCTCACTGTAGCAAACATATATATATATATATATATCTTTTAGACCTATTCATTTGCTTTTGGATCATATGCAATCGACGCCGTGGCTCGTAGACGAACCACAGCCCGATGATCTGACTGCTCTTCATTTGGCAGCCCTTTATGGCAATCTTGAAGCGACCGACTTGTTGCTGCAGTTTGGGGCCAGTGCCAACTTGATTGCGCGCCGTCCAGTTGGACTGCAGCCGTTACAGGGCTGTGACGAAGACAAGCTGGGCATGCAATTTACGCCCATCAATCTGGCTGTTCATAAAGCCTATCCCGCTGTCGTTTGTTTGTTGTTGTGCTACGGAGCTCGAGTAGCGTGCCAAACGGGCTTCCACCCAAGTACACTCCACTTAGCGCTGGCGGCAATCAATGAAACAAACGATACTCAGGTTTGTGTGACTTTTAACGTGTTTATTTTATGTAGAAATGGTTGAACTAATAATTATAATGCTGAAGATGTAGACTGACTAATTGATAGTCAAAAAACTGTTTGGAATCGAGGATGTAATTGGATAACATTCATTCATCTGTTATGGCTTGATAAACGTAACTAACAAAGAGGAATAACGAAGTTTCTTGGCTGGGAGACGGTATCCTTATGACGTCACCACTGTTCGCAACGATTGACAAGGTCGCCTGAATTTTTGTTATGGTTATAATCTTTGGATAAAGAGCTACATGTAGAATACATATACCTTAAGATACCTTTTAAGTATCCTATGTGTATAGTTGCACCCACCCTCCATAGGGGAAGTCCAGTTATATCGCTGTGCATTCGATCTCTGTTGTTATTAGTCTAGATGCCTGTGGGTACCTAGTCCAGGATGCACCACGTGGAGGATAAACAGTCAGGAATATAACCATCATTAGAAATTGAGACTTTATAAGCATTACTCAAATCCCCAAAATCATTAACATAATTTATAGAGATAGATATCTAATTATACATAATTTTTAAGTAACATATCAATACACCCATTCGTTTTTATCGTACGTGTCTTTAAAAAATAAAATTAGTTTGCCTCCTATCTGGCTAATTATAATTAAACATTAGACAAACGTTTTTAAATTGTTTTATTTACACCAAAGTGCATTTTTATCAGTTATTAATCGTGTTGTTTTATCAACATGAATGCAGTTTTGTATAAAGTTAATATTAATATTACAGCACTTTATAATTGTCTTTATTGATCAATTAAAACCATTAGACATTATTAAATTTATTATTTGGTATTAATGCTTAAACGTCCTACAAGAAACATTGTGCACCAAGTGATCACTTTAGCGAAATCAAACGAGGGTCCGCATTTAGTGCTGGTAGTGGTACTCCATCCCATGTTCATTCAAGGTCGAATCCAGATAACTAGACCACCCGGCACAAAAAACAAACGTTACAATTTTCCATTATATAACTTATTTTTATTTTGCTATTATCTTTTTTAATGTTTGCTAGTTAGAATGCTTTACGAGAAACATGCCTTTTAGCAATGGATATATTAGCGAAGCCGAACGTGTGCCAGCATTTAGTGTCGGTAGTGGGATTCGAACCCCGATGCCCACCGAGGTCCAAATCGAGCGCTGTACCGATAGACCAACTTATAATATATATTTAGAAATTATATAAACATACGATTTTATTTATTTGCTTCTTTTGATAGATTTATGTTATTATCATCATTAAAATCTAGTAGTATACATTAATTTTTCCTTAAGAACCTGATACGTTTTTGAAAATGGATTTGATAAACAACATTTTAAATGTGAAAGAAAATATTATCATAGTTAATTTTAACATAGTTTAAAATCAACTTGACCAGAAAATATGTCAGTGCTACTAATACCATCTTTCAATGCAAAATCTATAGTTGATAAAATTGATTATTTGCGAAAATTCATGTCAACAGTTGTTTTACATTAATTCGAGATTCGTAGCTAAACAAATACATTGATGATGATAATCTTATGTCACCTGATAATTGTATGAATTAATTAATTTGTCCAAATGTTTACTTTGTACTTTTATTTGGTATTATTTTATTTAATGACACTAATTATATGTTATGTATGTATGTATGTATGTGTTTATGCTGAATGTACCTCTATTGATGGCTTAAAGCTTACGTTAATAAATAAATAATTTTCCGTCTGTTGTGTTCAAATTCAGAGCTCAAATCAAAGTGCCCGTCGTTTTGATGTGTCGCTGGTTCCCTTCTTGGCCTCAGTAGCTCGCCTCCTAGTCCGTATGGCTGATTCGCTTACGATTACGTCGGGTTCGACTGCAAACACCAATCCGACAAAATCTCGTCGTTCCGACTTGGAAGACCAACTGATCGACTTGGATTTCGATTCGGAAAGAAGTCCGCGACCCAATACGGAACACGCCCAACTCATTTCCCCCAGTCCTCTATGTCGCCGACTCAAATCGACTATCCAAGCAACTCTTGAAACGGGCGTACCGCGACTTGTCCTAATTACAGCCTGCCTAGCGTCGGCTATTGGGGCCGAATCTTGGTCGGCGTCGCATTGTCTTAGCGCCGACTTTGACCTGGAACAAACCACCTACGACTCGCGACTTGGTGACGATCGCGATGGCGAAACGATTACCGAATTCTTTTTGAGCGAAGTCTTCGCCGAATGTCGCGATCCCGTGCTCCAGCTGGCCCTACAACAATGTCACATGGAAGCGCTCAACTTTGCAACCCAAACACATATTCACACGAGTCCCAAACACGACAATTTGGCCAAATCGACGTGTCTTGCTTTGGCATTAACAAACAATCAAACAAATTTGAATCCGACTTCGGCCAACTGCGGCCAGCCCGTCGACGAATTCGATTTAGATAGTCAGGAACTTGTTGTCAACGAATTGTTCCATAATACTATTGTTGACGATCGAACCGAACCGATGAACAACAACCATTCCGGTTTGATTTCGTTTGAAAGTCAATACGGCCAGCAGTTGAATAACAATTCATTTGAACCTATTTATCATCATCACAACCAAATTTATCATGAATTGTATCATCATGAACAAGCTTATCAAATTATCAACAACAACAATAATAATAATAATAATAATGATAATATTAATAACACTAATAATAATAATAATAATAATAATAATAATAACAGTAACAATGATAATGGAGAAAGGGATCAAAATTACACAAATCCTGTTCCAACTGAAGACGAATTTGTCAAAAGTGATGATTGTATTTTGCCGCCCACTTTGGATAAATTGGACGTAGAATTGCGCGAGTGTCTTGTCTGTTCGGAGCGCAACAGGAGTACCATATTGGTGCCTTGTGGACATGTGACTACTTGTAATCAATGCACGCCGCTGATCAAGAAATGTTTGATTTGTCGGCAACAAATTGGAGGATTTTATCAGGTATATTTTTGCGGAGACTTGTTCACTTGGCAATTGTCAGATTTACTTGAATAATAAATCCACTGGGCTTTAAGTCAACCAGGAGCATTGTACAGCTGTTCCACATCCTTATTTGGAATCATCACCAGTGCACAGCTGTCAGGTTTTGCACACACACATGAACTTTAACCCACGCCCTATCTGGTGTCAGGCCAGCATCTGTAATCACTGAGCTACGGGTGGTTGAACTTAACCTTGTAAATTTGTTATTTATAATGAATCTGATCTATTCAAATTGCCCAGTGTCTTCAAATGCTGCTACGTTACTAGCGGTTTAGCAACTGAGTGAACCCTTTCACTAGGTCTTTGCCAGATAGGTTCTTGTTGACTTTATTAGTCTGAATACGACACCATTGTAGGTGCCAATAGCGGCAGTGGTGACCTTTTACTTACTTAGCCGGTCCCAACACACATTTTAGCAAACAACACACTTTTGGATGTCAAATAATTTGAAGTAGGAGCAAGTGGAACAATATTGTTGGCTCGTGTTTCTGAGAGCAGAAGAGTTGTGTAATTATGTCAATACATTATTGATTATCTTGTAACTCAGTTGTACATATTTCGCCTTTCTTTTTTAAACTCTTTTGCTCTGAAAAACATGTGGGACAACAATATTAATTCGGTTTTGAAGATTGTGAATATCGAAGATTGGACCCTGTTATTGGAATGAGTGCTGCTTTTATTTCTTTACCGAAGTTTTATCGTGTCGCTTGTTTAGAGCCGAGGTTGTTAACCTTGCGTTCAAAAGGGGAAGCTTTTTGTCAACCGAACGTGAGACCGCCTATTCAAACTGCCAAATTATTTCATTTAGGGGTTAACTTGTTTCGGTTTTTAAAAAATGTTTATTTACAAATCCGTCTTGCATGCCTTTTCAGCCACAAAGTCTTCTCCTTCATCGATCGATTTATTTCTAATCTTTTTTCTAGGCTGAGTTACACTTTCAAATACCTATTTTGCTAAATTTCAGTCAATGACATTTCCATGCTACGCCGTTCATCGCGAATTCATTGTACAAAATGTTTTGTCTGGTGTACAATGATTTACCAAGATGCTTGGCCTCAACGTATTAGGGTTAAGTGACAAGGATTCATTTATTTATGGGTTCTCAAGGATGAATTATTAGAACTGTAAATACACTTATACAATAATTTCATTTGATTTCAATGAATAAGGAACACTGTATAGCTGTTTCATCCTTGTTTAAAATCACCAGTAGTGCATACCACGCCCCATCTGGTGTCAGACCTACTATGCGCCTTAACCATTGAGCTACGAAAATGGCTTAGACCCCCAACTCACATTCGGCTTTGCGCAAATGTCCACCGCTGACACATAACTAAATATTCCTATTGTTGACAACAATTTTTGCAGCTGTCTCAATGTTGCGACTGTCATCTGAAAGACAGCGTCGTAATAGCCAAACCATGCAATCACATGTTGTGGTGTTCATCGTGTCTAAAAATTAAATTTGCCAACCTTCAACGCGTTCGTCGGTCGACCTCGAACGTACGCAATTTGACGTCGACGGTCATCGCCGCTTTGCCATCGTCGTCTAGTCCTTCAACGTCGACAGCAACGACGTCGAAACACGACACTATTTTGACAGAATTGGATCCACTACTGTCCAACTCGACGAACATCGCCGACGAAGGTGCAATTTCGGCCAACATTTGGAACAATTTGTCCAAAAGTCAATTGGCATCGATGACAGCCCAAGTAAACGACTTTTTGGACAGTTTTTGTCAATCGGGCTCGACGTTGGAACGTTGCCGTTTTTGTTCAAGTCCTATCCAATTTCTAGCATCGTTGTTGAGTGCATGTGTTGTGGACAGTGGCGTGCAACGGCCATCCCGTTCACAGTCGAGTAGTGATTAAAAGATTGGCACCGAATTGATGCTTCCGCCGTCATTCGATGTTGCCAATCGCATGGGCGAAATTCGGACTATTGCGAATGAAACGAGCCAACTTTCCCACGCGCTGCAACCGACAGCCCCAAGTCAGCCAATTCTCGAAGGTCCGCATTTGTTGGATTGCCTTGAACAACAAATCGATCAGGTGACCAGTCAGCTGGGATCAGGTGAGTTGGTCGTATGGACAATTGTAGACGTCGAATGTTTTGATGGGGAATGCATTTTTCAGCAGTAGACATTTTAGCGAACCCGCATTTAGTAAGCCTGTGGTAGAATTTGAACCGCGATGTCCCTCACTCAGATCCAGGTCGAGCGCTCTACCGCTGCACCACCTCGGTACGGCTTTATTTATTTTCATGACCTTTTCGTTCTAAAGTGCACGGAACAACAAGATTGTTCTATTAAATTATTGACTTTGGAGATGGTGCATATTAAGGATTGTGCTGCTTTTACTTTTTTTTGCCGTAGTTCAATGAAATGGTGTCCTCCTGTTCCTTTTTTAGCACTATTTTTTACAGAGATTGGGATTGCTAACTTTACCTTCAAACTCACCTGCTTTCTTGGCCGAGTGGAGTTTATGAAAATTCTACTTGTCAGTATTTTTGCACAAAAGTTACATTTAAAACCACAAGTTCATTCCAATATAGTCTTAATTGTTTTAAACTTTAAACGGGTTTTTTTTTGGTGAGAAACAAGTGAACATTATTTATTCAATTTCTACTGGTTGAATGTTTTACGCAAAAAAAACATTTTTTTATAACAAATATTTTACACAAAAGTAACCACTAGAAGTATTCACTTATGGCCCACCATATTTTCTGTCGACTGAACACTAGCCATCACGTTTTGCCCAGTTGAAAAGCAAATAAGTGTAACATTGAATCAAAAATATTGTTCCAAAAAGTAGGATAGGCATAACAATTATCGATTTAATTTATTTATACCTATTCTATATTCACAAAATTACCTTGTACATGTTTTCCAAAAATTATCATTTAACTACATACTTGGTTTTCTATCAATTAAGATGATTATGATTAGGCACATTTGATTTATTGTTCGTTTGCCTATTTTTGAACGATACATATATGACTAAGCAAAATATAGTAAGTTTAAAAGGAATACAATTCCATCCGCTTATTGTGTAGTGATGGTTGAAAATGTGGAAAATACAGTAGCAACAAAAATTCACTATCATTCTGCAAAGAAAACGCGACTATTATCAGAATTATTGGCAGTACAAGAAATTTGCTAATAATGTTTATATACAAAATACATTTTAAACAAAACTTTTTCGTGCAATGAATCACATATTAACAAAATTTGCCAAGCGAAATAATATTTCTTTTAACCAATTTTCTTCTATAGAGGTTTGTTTTTAACGTGTGGATATTCTTGAAATTGTGAATAGGAAAATATTGCTAGAAAGGTTACTTGTAACAGTGGGAGGAAGATAGCTGAAACATTTTTCATATGCTGTGTGTGTGTGTGTGTGTGTGTGTGTGTGGGTGGGTGGGTAGATGGATGGGGCGCGCAGACATAGATACCATGTTGTTTAAACAGGGAACAGAGCGAATGTACTTTAATGCAAATGGTTTAATTAAAAGTTGGCCAGTTTGTTATTATTTTAAAGTTCCTTTTAGAATACCAAATAAAATTATCAGCAAATGTAAACTGTGAAATGAATTCATTTCGTATGTTCTATATGATTGGTTTGTGACTGACAGAAATATATGAAGCGAATTCATCTCACAGTTTACGTTTTCTAGTATTTTTATTTGATAATAGTATTGCTATTTTTAACAATAATAATAATAATAGCAATATTATTATTATTATTATTATTATTATTATCTTATTATTTTACCTCCATTAGCGTATAGTCTTCCATTGTAATCTATTTTAAGCAAGTTGCTTACCAGTATTCTATATACAATTAAGAACTTTTATTTCGTTTAATTGTTGCTAATTCCCTTCCCGTTTCTTATTTCACAAACCTACTTAAAGTTGGTAATGAATACATTTTAATAAATACTAAATTGACAAGTTATTGCTGAACTTTTCACTTTCATATAATAAAAGATCATTTACATGCTGATTTAATAATGTGTCAACGTGACTGAATGGACGCTGGTCATAGTTTGGTTTATAATGTAATTTATATGGAGTAAATAACAAAAGACTAAGTTCATTCATTTTAGTTGGTGACGTGATCACCCCTTTATTATTTTCTATATTTATACGGCATATGAACAATCGACTTCGATGGTTCGATAAGCACGACAAATGTGGGAGAATAACAAAGTTACTTGGCTAGTAGACGGCATCCTTGTGACGTCGCCACTGTCCGCAAAGATTGACAAAGACGCCTGATATTTTGTACAGTTATTTTCCTTAGCCCAATGACTACATATAGTACACGTATACCTTAAGATACCTTCTAAGTATCCTAGATGTACGCTTGCACTCACCTGCTGTATTGGAAGCCCAGTTATACCGCTGTGCACTCGGGTCCTGCTGTTGTTAGTCTAGACGCCTATTGGCACCTAGTCGAGGATGCACTACGTGGAGGACAAACCGTCAGAAATATCACCTTCATTGGAAATTGAAACTTTATAGGCATTACTCAAATCCTTAGGATCATTAACATTCTAGGCTAAGTATAGCTAATTAACAAGAATTGAATTCTATTATATAACATCACTTTATTTATTAAAAACCCTATCTACTGGGCCAAATGGTTTAAAGTTTAAATATATGCTCAGCCTTGTGACCAAAATCAAATATTAGAAATCAGATTTGACAAAATTAGACTGTACGGACTATGTTGAACGTCGGTAACGAACAGCCGCGACAACTTCAGTTTTTAAGGACAATTTTGTTAAATAACACTGACAAAATAAAGCATGGTGCCTATTTTCAATCTATGGACATTTTTGCAATTTGTGAAGATTAGACTAATGCTTGTAAGGTCTCAATTTCCAATGAAGGTGATATTTCTGACAGTTCGTCCTGGATTAGGTAGTCTCAGGCACCTATTCTGATAACTGCAAGTATCCAATGCACAGCAATATAACTGGGCTTCCGCTACTGCGGGTGAGTGCGAGCATACACCTACTATACTTAAAAGATATCTTACGTTATACGTATATAATAAATAACCCTTGGATTAAGGGAAATAACGTTGACCAAAAATCAGGTGGCCTTGTCAATTTGTGCAAATATTGGCGACGTCACATGGATGCCGTCTACCAGCCAAGAAACGCTGTTATTGTTTCACGTTTTTCATGCTTATCAAGCCATCGAAATCGATCGTTTGTTATGCCGTATAAATATAGAAAATAATGAATGGGTGACCCTACGTCTCTAACAAAAGTAAAGGTTACATTATTATATTTTCTGACTGAATTAGATCATAAATGAACCAATGTAGCTAATTTCAAGTCTGGATAAATGACGAGGGTTTGAGAGCGCGAAAATAGTAACCTGGCCTTTGTAAGACTCCATATTGCTATGAAAACAAACTAGAAGAAGCTATTTTGGCAAACAACGGCCAAGAATTGGCAGAGAATTGAGGCACAGCCGAAAGGATACTCAATCTTTGATTGGATGAAGAAAATTAATTGGTCCAATTCCACGTTTATTGCCCGAAAAACCGGACGAAAACTTGTCTAAGAACCACTCGCAAAGATTTAGTTGAAATAGATCTCTTATGCAAGGGATGAAACAAACATTTTGGCATAGAATCATTTTGTTGCCCCATGTTCTATGTAAATTAGGAAACTTTGTTGTTGTTTATACTGTTACTGTTATCTTGTTGCTTCAGGTTTATTTTAAAGCAAAAGGATTGTGTAATAATAATAATTATTATTATTATTATTATTATTAAAAATAACAGCAAAAACACCAAAAACTTCCATTAATTAAAAAAGAACATATGGAGACAACAAAATGATCTCATATGTTCAAACACTTTGCCAATATTTTAATTTGATCCCATCATATATTTTTTCTAATTATATCTTCCCGAATGGTTGTTAGTCACATTTTCTGTAGTCTACTTCCAACCTTTCTCTTGTCATCATTAATTGTCCATTACAAAAACCGTACTTGCTGGTCTTACAGGCGGTCAAATTTACTGAATAATAAATGATTATGACCAACCAAAAGCACTGTTCAGTTGTTTCATCATTCCTAGGAATTATCAACATTGCACAGCTTTCAATGATTCGGGCGTTTTATTTATATAACCAACAACTCTGGAATAATGTGTTTATAATTTTGTACTTGTGTACTTGACTCGAAATCTACGTGAAATGTTAACCTATCAAAAAAAAGATCAATTTTCTAATAATTTTAAAAGATTTCAGCAATTATTACAAGGTCACGATTTTCAACAATGATGATAGTCCACATGGATACGCTTAGACTTCTGCTTCAACAGATGGGTACAAGCATATAGACCTACGGTACTTTCCAAGGTAATTTAACCGTTTGATTGAGGGAGATAACCCTGACAAATTATCAGTAGAACCACATATTATACACATGCAAACAATAAAACGCGTCAACTGACTTTTTGCCATTTTATATTAATTTTTGAAAGAAAAGAAGTTGGATCAATTTTTACTACTTTTCGCCCTTACATCTTCACACATATTGTGTCCTTAATTGACGCCCTCCCCCCCCATATGAGTCATAATGTGCAAAACCATGGTTTGTTATTAGTAATTTCCTGCTGCAGATTTTAAATGACCTTGACCCCAGTAAGTTTAAATGTCTTCTTTTGCTAAAATGTCTAAACATGGGAATTTTGGCATCATTACAACACGAAATAGATTTATTAGCGGTTTTTTAAAGGTTTTTTTTATCAAATTTGTTTAGATTCACTTGGTTCCAGTTAATCAAGAGCACTTGACAGCTGTTTTATCCTTATTTGGAATCATCACCATTGCATAGCTTTCAAGTTTTACATACACACACACACATACATGAACTTAAACCTGCGCCCTATCTGGTGTCAGGCCAGCGCCTTTAACCACTGAGCCACAGGTGGTTGAACCCTGTACATTTATTATTTATAGTGAATCTGATCAATTTTAATTGCCCAATGTCTTCAAATGCTGCTACGTTACTACCGGTTTAACAACTGAGTGATTTCTTCTATTAGTACTTTACCATATAGGCCCTTGCATACTTCCACGTTTAATAGCCTTATGTGACACGGTTCGCTTATATTTATTGTGTGTTTTTCATTGTCTTTAATTTGTTTAAATATTTTTAGTAAGTGCTGGTGTCAAGACTCGAATTAGTGAGCAGAAAAACTACATGCCTCTACAACACATTACTAATTTTTGGTAATGTTTAACTTTATATATATATATATATATATATTATACAAAACCCTTTTGCTTTCAAAATTGGCATGGGGCAATAAGACAACAATTATAGCATTGAAGATTCTGCAAATTAAGGATTGAGCTTCCTTTCAGCTTTCACTCAACCCTGTCATCTGCGTAACTCTGTCATCCAGATACGTGCGATCACTAACTTTGCCGTTGTTTGCCGCAGTATACATTTTTTACACTAGGCCAAGTTGCTAACCTTGCGCGCTCAAACCCTCCTCCTTTATCCAGGATTGGGACTGGCTAGATTGAATCATTTCTAATTCAAACTAGGCAGAGTTACTTAATAAATAAATACGGAAAGAAACAATTTTTGCTAAAACTGGATGCTTTTCACTTTATCCATTCTCTTCGCTACTAGTAAATGACCTTGCAGTAAAGCACTCGACTTGGACCTGGGTGGGCATCCGGGTTTGATCCCCACCCTCAAACCAATCAATGATGGCCCACGTTCGGCATTGCTAAAATATGTCCACTACATTGATTGCATTCGGTGAAGTTTAAGTTAGTTGCTTTTTCTTTAAAGATTATTTTTACTTATCAGCGTTTAAAAACAAAATGCATTGAATAATTAATTTTTTATATTAAATAATTTAGAACAAAATTTGTTACTTGAAATTACAACCCCCCCCCCGCCAATTAAATAAAAATATTTTGACGATAACTATGCAAAACATTCATGCTGAGTTATAAAAAATAATTGAAAAGTGTCTAATTTACGTAATAATTGCATCACATTAAATTTTTAGTTTAGACTTTACAATAATAAGCCCACTGTTTTTAGTATAGCATTGTGTTCAACTTCCGTAAAAATAAACAGCTGTTTGGGGGGTCTTTCATTTGGTACTATTCATGAAAATGTAAGACAGGCAACTTGTACCTCTAAAAACTGAACAAAATAGAAATTTATTTTCATTTCATTTTTGTTGGTGACGTGGTCACCTCTTCATTATTTTCCATAACAAACGATCAATTTTTATGACTTGATAAGCGTAGCAAACACACAAGAATAATAAAGTTTCTTGGCTGGTAGACGGCATCCCTGTGACGTCGTCACTGTTTGCAAAGGTTGAAGATGTCGTTTGATGTTTTGTTTGGGGTTATATCCTTTAGCCCAACGGCTATATATATTATATATATTATACAAAACCCTTTTGCTTTAAGAATAAGCATGGGGCAATAAGATTTAACAATTACAGCAAAACAACAACAACAATAACAAAGTCTCGTTGGCATTAAACATTCTTGCAAATCGAAGATTGCGCTTTTATTCGGCTTTCACTCAACCTTGTCATCTGATAACTTTGCCATCCAGAAACGTTGTTGTTTGCTGGAATGGCGTCATCTTTCATTGTTTCCGCAGCAGTATAAATTTTTACAAAGGCCAGGTTGCCAACCTTGCGCGCTCAAACCTCCTCCTTTATCCAGGCTTGGGACTGGTTAGATTGAATCATTTCTAATCCAAACTAGGCGGAGTTAAACGGCTCCATATAGTATATGTGCTTGTACTCACTCACTGTAGCGGAAGCCAAGTTATACCACTATGCACTCGGACCCTGCTGTTATTAGTCTAGATGCCTCGTTAGCACCTGATCTAGGATGCACCACGTGGAGGTTGAACAGTCAGAAACAGAGACTTTATAAGTATTACTCAACTTATTAGAGTTATTAGCATCCCACGAAATGATAATATTTACTTGTATCTCAATGATTTGTTAGAAATCGTAGAATAATTATTTATCTGCTATTCAACTAACACCTTTAACCTCACTGTAACCAGTTTAATGTCCGGCTGAGAAAAGAGAAGGGTTTGAACTCTGACTTGCTATTGAACTACGGCAAAGAAATGTCGGACAACTTAACGGTACAGCGCTCGATTTGAATCTGGTGGGCATCCCACGACCTGCCCACTAAATGCGGACTCACGTTCGGCTTTGCTAAAATGTATCCACTGCTGTAAGATACATCTTTCGTAAAACATCCAATATAGTAAAGATAAATAAAATAAAAGTCACAAAATAAAGAAGTGAAAGCAACACGATTCCAATGACGAAAGTTTAGCAAAATTGAATGAAGATCTTCTTCTGTAAAGCAAAAGGGTTTTGATAATAAAATAAATAATATATAGTGCGGTGGTACAGCGCTCAACTTGAATTTGGGTGGACATGAATTGGAGTACCACTAACGGCACCCAATTTGGGTCTCCTTTAACAAGTTGATCTGACTTCTGACTGTCAATTGTGCTTGTATTGTATATAACCTCGAAGATTTTATCCGTCCACTTAACGACGAACGTTTATTACATCACCAATACAAAAACCAAAGTGTTACCAAAAGAAGCTTTTATGGAAGTCGATACAGTAAAACAAATTATACCAACATTTATTCATCATTTTCATTTTGGTTGGTGACGTGGCGTCACCTCTTCATTATTGCCCATATTTATACGACATGTAGAACGATCGATTTCGATGGCTTGACAAGCGTAGACAAACGTGGAAGAATAACAAAGTTTTTTGGCTGGTAGACGGCATCCTTGTGATGTCGCCACTGTTCGCAAAGATTGACGAGACCGCCTGATTTTTTGTCAGGTTATCTCCCTTAGCCCAAGAGCTACATATGACATATGTATACATTTAGATACCTTTTAAGTATCCTGGGTGTATGTTTGCACCCACCTCGCCGTAGCGGAAGCCCAGTTATACCGCTGTGCACTCAGACCCTGCTGTTATTAGTCTAGATGCCTAGGGGCACCTAGTCCAGGATGCACCACGTGAGGACTAACAGTCAGAAATATCATCATCATTAGAAATTGAGACTTTATAAGCATTACTCAAATCCTCAGGATCATTAGCATCCAAAATAATAACAATAACAATAATAATTAGTTTAACTTTTGAAATTGATACAAAAGTATGTCAAATGAGTTTTATTTATGTTGTCCGTTTGTAAAGCATTCAAGCAATAATTATATTGCTACACTTTCGTCCTATTTAGCTTCGTTAATTGCCGACTTGACTCAGCAGTCGCAGACAGCAGGCGGTCTGGAACAATCGACCTTTGTCAATCCAAGTTTGTCTAAAAAGAAGGTGAGTGATGCAGGAATGCTTTAAAAAATAGTTTAATAAATAAGTAAATTGATACCATTATTATTTATTGTATGATAAATGTTCGATGGGAAATGATATTTTTTCCACCAAGTAAACATTGGGTGAAGTTATAAATACGACGAGATGCATTCGATGGTAAAATGTGAACTGATACTCGTCCACTCTCGAGTCAAAATCTATAGCCACGTTTACTATGATGGGAAAAAGGACAATGAAAATGTTTTTAAATGAAAGAAGTAAACTATGAAATGTTGTATATTTTTTAAAGTTTCAAATACAATATTTATATATAATAATAATAATAATAATAATAATAATAATAATAATAATAATAATAATAATAATAATAATAATAATAATAATAATAATAATAATAATAATAATAATAATAATAATAATAATAATAATAATAATAATAATAATAATAATAATAATAATAATAATAATAATAATAATAATGATTAAAATAATCATAATCATAATCATAATAGTAATAATAGTAGTAGTAATAATAATAATTATTATTATTACTACAATAATAATTACAATCATAATAGTAATAATAGTAATAACATCAATAATAATAATTACAATAATAATAATAATAATAATAATAATAATAATAATAATAATAATAATAATAATAATAATAATAATAATAATAATAATAATAATAATCATGAATCATAATAGTAATAATAGTAATAACATAAATAATAATAATTACAATAATAATAATAATAATAATAATAATAATAATAATAATAATAATAATAATAATAATAATGATTAAAATAATCATAATCATAATCATAATAGTAATAATAGTAATAACATTAAATAATAATAATAATCACAATAATAATAATCATAATCATAATCAAATAGTAGTAATAATAATAACAATAGTAGTAGTAATAATAATAATTATTATTATTAATACAATAATAATTACAATCATAATAGTAATAATAGTAATAACATCAATAATAATAATTACAATAATAATAATAATAATAATAATAATAACAATAATAATCACAATCATAATAGTAATAATAGTAATAACATAAATAATAATAATTACAATAATAATAATAATAATAATAATAATAATAATAATAATAATAATAATAATAATAATAATAATAATAATAATAATAATAATAATAATAATAATAATAATAATAATGATCAAAATAATAATAATCATAATAATCATAATAGTAATAATAATAATAACATTAAATAATAATAATAATCACAATAATCATAATCATAATCATAATCAAATAGTAGTAATAATAATAATTTAAACCATTGGGTTCCCTTTTATAATTCCAAATAAAAAAATATAAGAAGACGTAAATTATGAGATGAATTCATTTCTCGTATATTCTCGTCAGTCACAAACATATAACATTTTAGTATATACATACAAAAAAGGGGGGGGTACAGATAACATTTAAATTAGTACAACTTAAACATTTACACACAATCATTACGACCAAGCTAAGTTCAATGTAGTAACGAACTTTTTAATGGCAAATCTTATATCCAGTTGAAAAACAAATGAGCATACTCATCTCAAGGATACCTTTGAGTTTATTAAACACAAATAAACTCAACACATGCAATAAAACAATGGCCTTAATTGACATCGAGTCACTATTTACAAATGTACCGCTGGAAAAAACGGTAGACTACTTAGGTGACTACATAATGTCAATTGAAATTAACACTAATATTCCTGTTAAATATTTAAAAGAATTAATTTTGCTCTGCACCCAAAATGTTAGATTCAATTTTAATGGCAAATCTTATATTTAAACAGACGGTGTAGCCATGGGCAGTCCATTAAAACCCGCATTAGCAAATATCTTTTTATTAAAAATCGAACATCAAATTAAAACACTAATAGGAAAAATAGCCATATATAAACAATAAGTAGATGACATATTTGTAGTAGCTTACAACAAACAAGGACTTAATAAACTGTTTTAAAATTTAAACAAAACTCATTCCAGCATAAAAACAAAGCATGAAATTAAAGAAAAGAATACAATCAACTTTTTAGACGTTTCAATTTTACGGAAAAGTGACGGATCGCTTTAACGATGAGTTTACCACAAGCCTACTGAAACTAGTCAGTATTTACACTATACAAGCTTTTAACCAGTTCAACATAAACGTGCATTTGTCAAAACACTGTTTAACTGTGCACAAAAAATTTGTTCTGACGACACAATAGATGAAGAAAAGAATATCATTAAACAACTGTTAATTAATAATGGATATCCACTAAAATTTATTGAATGCCATGCCGAGCAATACAAAAACTCTAGTTCAAACAATAGTAAAAAAAAGTCGGCTTACCAAAGGCTACTATTTAAAGGAGATGACA
The DNA here is from genome assembly GCA_025895645.1 of Cardicola forsteri. Classification (NCBI taxonomy): domain Eukaryota; kingdom Metazoa; phylum Platyhelminthes; class Trematoda; order Strigeidida; family Aporocotylidae; genus Cardicola; species Cardicola forsteri. The sequence continues at coordinate 145,130 of JAKXYG010001197.1, forward strand.
TTATGAACCTTCTCAAAATCCGTATTAAAACAGCCATAAAAAGGACCTTTTCATTGATTTAACTAACAATGCTGTTTACCACTAAAGGTCTCCCCTTACTCAACAATAAAACGGCTAAAGACACATTTTTTGCCTCACATTGCATTTATCAGTTCACTTGCAGTTACGGTGACAAATACATTAATTGGACAATGCGTCGTTTATCTAATCGGGCTAAAGAACACATTTCTAACTGGATTAATAAGAGGTCAAACGGAAATGAACACTTATCTACATCCTCCATATTACGTCACTTACTACAAACCAAACATCAAATCAACTTTAAAATTGTTTTAAAGTGCTAATTACTTCTCCAGCTTTGAATATGTTGAAAATTCCTCGAATCTGTTTATATTCACACATTGAAACCTGCTTTGTGTGCACAAAAAACTGATCGTCACTACATTAAATTTAGCTTGGTCGTAATGATTGTGTGTGAATGTTTGAGTTGTACTAATTCTAAATGTTATCTGTACCACCCTTTTTTATTGTTGTATATATATACTTAAAATGTTATATGTTTGTGACTGACGAGAATATACGAAATGAATTCATCTCAATAATTTACGTCTTCTTTATATTTTTATTTGCAATAATAATAATAATAATAATAATAATAATAATAATTACAATCATAATAGTAATAATAGTAATAACATCAATAATAATAATTACAATAATAATAATAATAATAATAATAATAATAATAATAATAATAATAATAATAATAATAATAATAATAATAATAATAATAATAATAATAATAATAATAATAATAATAATAATTAAATACTGCATTTATTAACATTACATTTTATCAAAATGTAATTCCGTTTTAAATATGTATCCGTTCCCATGACCGGCTGAGATAGGAAGGCTGTAACGCAACCTGCCTCCCTAAAAAACATAATGTTAAAGAAACAACACCATTCCACAATACTAGGACAAAGGGGTTTAGCAAAATTTAAATAAAATATCAATAAAATATTGAAATTCACACTTTTCAATGTACATGGAACAATCCCGTTATCTTTAAATGAAAACAAATTGTAAATAGTTGTATATAATTTAATTGCTTTTATTATTATTATTATTGTTATTGTTGTTGTTTAGATTATTACGCCAAATAATCAAATTCAACGCCACAAGCCGAAAGTTGACGGAAGTCTGGCGCCAAAACGAACGACAAAAACCCAATTGTGTGAACGTGAATTAAGCAAATTGAAACACGAATTGCAGGCAATGCGAGAACAGGTTTGTGCTGAAACGGAGGGAGGGGTGCTACTGAGAGTACTGGATTCAAAACTAAATGGGAGTCTGGTACCAAATAGAGGCCTTTGTCTAGAACTGTGCTGATGGTTTATTTGGTGAAAATGCTGAACGTTTTGTCAAACCAAGTATATAAATAGCAAAATAATTAACCAGGTTCATTATGAGATGAAATATTTAATTGGGAAAAATATTCAGCAAGTTAAGTTAGTGTTGAGCAGCACACTAGTGAAATTTAAATGAGTGTAGCAGTTACATCTAACACAATGGTGCCAAGTTTGAAATTGGCTAACTCAAAGCTTCGGTTTACAGATGTCTACCGGGCTACCAGAGGTTTTAGAGCTTTATCGTCAAAACTGGGTGGGCGTGAGTTTCAAGTTTTGCCACTGCTATCTGACAAACTCTTTATTATACGAACTTGGAATTAATGAAGAGGTGGCTCTGCTCCTATCTTGTTATATTTGCCCCATTTTTTTAATCCGAAAGGGCTTTGTAATAAATAATAATAATAATAATAATAATAATAATAATAATAATAATAATAATAATAATAATAATAATAATAATAATAATAATAATAATAATAATAATAATAATAATAATAATAATAATAATAATAATAATAATAATAATAATAATAATAATAATAATAAACAATAATTATAGTAATAATGATAATAATAATAATAATAATAATAATAATAATAATAATAATAATAATAATAATAATAATAATAATAATAATAATAATAATAATAATAATAATAATAATAATGATAATAATAATAGTAATAATAATGATAATAATAATAATAATAATAATAATAATAATAATAATAGTAATAATAATGATAATAATAATAATAATAATAATAATAATAATAATAATAATAATATCGGGATGTTTAGCGTACAGCGCTCGACTTGGACCTGAGTGGACATGGGTTCGAATCTCACCACCGGCTCTCTAAATGCGGGTCCACGTTCGGCTTAGCTAAAATATCTACTGCTGAGCAATGCGTTTCCCGTAAAACATTCAAAGTAGCAAAAATAAATAAAAAATATAATATAATAACAAAAATAAAAATAATACCTAAGTAAACATGTTTAAAATTAGTTATGTGCAGCTGCGTTTACACTATTTAGGTTTAAAGTTTAACTGTTTAGATATAAATCTGACAATTGAATTATGTTAGTATTAATTGTCAATTTTATCCAAGTTATTTTTAACAAGATATTTATGTTACAGTTGTTATTGCTTCAAGATGTTTATTAGTAAAGTGCCAAAAATTGGGTTACCTTTAGGTAATGTCCTATTCATTTGTTTTTACAATCAATTTAAATGTTTTACATATGTACAAGTTTATTGGAATGATTATTATATTTTTGGTAAACATATGTTTCAAATATATACATATATATGCCGGGGTGGTCTAGCGATATATTGCTTGATTTGGACCTGAGTAGACATGGGTTTGAATCTTACTACCGGTGATACTTGCGGGCCTACGTTCGGCTTTGATAAAATGTTCACTACCGAAAGACGTTTCTCGTTAAGCATTCATTGTAACAAAAAAATTATATATATATATATATATATATAATTTTGATTTTAAGTATTATTATTTTGTTTAGTGATGTAATCACCTTTTCATTGTTTCAGTGTTTATACAACAAATTAAAAGATAAACTTTTATAGTTTCATTAATGTTACAAAATTACGAAAATAATACATTTTTCAGTTGACTGTCGGCGTCTTAGAAATGGCGTTGCTGTTCCCATATTGATGAAGCTGGCTAACAGCTACATGGCGTTGCTGTTCCCATATTGATGAAGTTGGCTAACAGCTACATTTAGTATACGTAGGATACTTTTTAAGTAGTTCGGAACCCGGTGTTCAAAACTGAAGCCCATCTCGACTGCTGTGTAGTCGATCTTCTGACCCGTGTTAATCAATTTCCAGGTTGCTGCACATGGAAGTAAATAAATAGGATTAACATCATTTTTTGGGAAATTAAAACTTTATAACCATTATTCAATTCTCACCTTTATATATATATATATATATATATATATATATATATATATTATATTGTTATATTATACAAAACCCTTTTGCTTTAAGAATAAGTATGGGGCAATAAGACAACAATTACAGCAAAATAACAACAAATAATAACAAAGTCTCGTTGGCATTAAATATTCTGCAAATCGAAGATTGCGCTTTCTTTCGGCTTTTACTCAACCTTGTCATCTGATAACTTTGCCATCCAGAAACGTTGTTGTTTGCCGGAATGGCGTTATCTTTCATTGTTTCGGCAGCAGTATAATTTTTTACAAAGGCCAGGTTGCCAACCTTGCGCGCTCAAACCTCCTCCTTATCCAGGCTTGGGACTGGCTAGATTGAATCATTTCTAATCCAAACTAGGCGGAGTTATATATATATATATATATATAATATATATAGTATTGTATTGCTCCTATTCAATGCAGATTCGGTGCCCTATATGTTTGGATCGTTCGCGAAATTTGGTTTTCATGTGTGGACACGCGACGTGTCAGTGGTGTGGTGACCAGGTCCAGTCGTGTCCCATCTGCCGACGATCCGTTGAAAATCGCATTATTCTTTATTGACATAAAACCATTGGTGTCGAACCATTTTTTGTTTTTTTTATCCACTATTTATAATTTCAAATTTATTTGTTTTCTTGGTTGTTGCTTGAAATCATTTTTCCATTCTTATTTATCCTACAATTAGGTTCGAACCACAAGTAACTTAACAATTAAGAAATATTCATTTTGATAAAATTAATTGTTCAAACGCTTGCTTTATTGTGTGTCAAACGTTTTTCTTTTTTTATACAATGCGTGTCTACATTTGAACTAATGGTAATGGGAAAAATATTTTTACTATTTTCATTTGATTGTAAACAAATGCCTGTTTGAAACTATAAACGAAACACGAGCAGCTGTTGCTGATGTTCAACGCGACGAAAAAGAAGAGAAAAGGGTACCGTCGTGTAGTTTGACCATGCTTTTGCAAATAACGTTGCGCGCTTGTCATTTGTAGCGATGATAGATAGTTTCAATCATTTTAGGTGGAAAACGTAATTAGACATTTAGTTTCCACACTGTGACATTAACAGACTTTGAATAACGGAGGTTTTGAAAATATATCATTTGAAGTAAATTGATTTTTTTTTAATTTGATATATTTAAATGAACACGTCTAACACTGATTGGATTTTCTTTATTAATTCGATTCCAATGGTTTGATAAGCGTAGCAAACCTAGAAGTATAACAAAGTTTCTTGGTTGACATGAACTCCTTATTTTTGTCAGCGTTATTTTCCTCAACCCAACGCCTATATATTGTATACTTTGTACTTTAAGATACATTTTAAGTACCCTAGGTGTATGCTTGCGCCGATATACTGAAGAGGAATTGCAGTTATAACGTTGTGTACTCGGTTCCTGCTGAGTTTATCTAGTCCAGGATGAACCACGTGAAAGTGATAGTAGGAAATAGTACCGTTTTTGGAAATTAAGATGTTATAAGCATTATTCAAATCCTCAATTCGTATAATTATTGAACTAATAAATTGTTGAGATGATATGAATAAAAAATAATAGAGTTTCTCATGTAATTAACACGATCTTAACTAATTGCTAAATTACTTCTAGATGATTTCTGTAGCAATAGGATAATTTTCTTATTTTGTAATTAACCAGACGAATATACATTTATCAATTATTTAAAATTTATATAACCACCACCAGTGTTTTCAATAGATTATCCTGGATTGCAGTTAAAGTTGCGTAGATGGTCGCACATGTCAATAGAATTCCAGCACTGTTTAACAAATACACTGAGGTTGTATGATAACCAATACTTGGTCAATTAGCAATAGTAAGTTTGTAATTTTTTGCTTACCAGCCTTTATTGAGTCCCTTGAAAACAGTAGTTAAACGATTAAGTGAATACTACTATCGAATCACGAAAATGTAAAGCAGGGACATTTTAGAAAAGCTGAACGTGAGCCGGTGGTGGGAATCGAATCCAAGCTTACTTCGCTAGACCACCCCAGAAAAATCGATTATTATGACTGGAAAATGTTAAAAACTGGATAGTTAAAAGTTCATAAATCAAAGGATTGAACCCAGCATCTTCAGTCTACTACTAGAACTAAACCAAATTGCTACGTGTTTATACAACACAGTGAAGTCAAAAGTTCTGCTTTCCGATTGCACTAATGTGAAGTTTCGATTTTGATACCTGTCTGAGTGTACTACTTAAAGATTGTACAAGAAACGTTTGTCAGTAGAGCCTTCAACAAGGTTGTAATCTATCTATTACAATACAATCCTTAATATTGCTAAATTAGCGTTTTAAATACGAAGCACACTTTCAATTGATAACCTTCCCAAGTAAAAATCAATAAAATCCTATCGTCACATACACACACACAAAATGCATCTATGATTACAGTTCACACACAAGACCAACATATTGTTTACAAATTTATATTTAAAAGATTTATTTAAAGATTGGACTATCTTAAGACTAATGCGTTTGGCCCCATTCGTGTGCTGGGTCAAAGTAACTTTATATTACCTGTTTGTGTAAAAAGTGAATGCTGTCTGGTTAAAGACAGGTTGGCATTCAATATTTTGTTTTTTGTCCTATTTACTACTTTGAATGTTTTGATAGGAAACGTGGTCATTTTAGAAAAACGGAACGTGGTGGGAATGAAACTTATGCCCAAGTCGAGTGCTAGACTAACACGTGTAATTCTAAAGTAACTGGCCCTTTATCGCTAGTAAAAGTACTACGTTACACATTCAACAAACATTTACAATTACCGAAGTAACTCCGCTTAGTTTGGATTAGAAATGATTCAATTTAGCCAGTCCCAAGCCTGGATAAAAAAGGAGGGTTTGAGTGCGCAAGGTTAGCAGTCTGGCTTCTGTAAAAAATTTATACTGCTACGGAAACAATCAAGAGGACGCTCTTGCAGCAAACAACGCCAAAGAAGTGATCGCACGTATCTGGATGACAGAGTTACGCAGATGACAGGGTTGAGTAAAAGCTGAAAGAAAGCTCAATCTTCGATTGTACAGAATCTTCAATGTCAATAAGACTTTGTTGTTGTTGTTGTTGTTTTGCTGCAATTGTTGTCTTATTACCCCCATGCATGGTCTAATGATGGTTATTAGTCAAATTGACTGAAAAATGCTTTTTGTAAAGCATTCAAATAACAATAATTATTACAAACTTTTTTGCTTTAAAATAAGCATGGGGCAACAAAATAATTCCATATTGTTGAACGTTTTGCCAAAATGTTTTGTTTGATTCCTCCATGAGACATTCATTTCAATTAGATCTTCCTGAGTGCTTCTTAGCCAACTTTTCTTTTGCCATTAACAGTTGTCTATTGCAAAACCGTTCCTGCTAATCTTTCGAGTAGAAAATTTTGCACATTAAAGATTCAACTTTCTTTCTTGCCGTTATTTGCCATCATCAACAGTGCACAGCTTTCAAGTGTTGCACAAACATCAATCCATGCCCTATCTGGTGTCAGGCCAACACCTTAATCATTGAGCCACGGATGATTAGAATTGACACTGTAAATTTATTATTTATAGTAAGGCTGAACAAATGTTGCTACGTTACTAGCGCTAACAAGCAAGTGAATGATCCTTTGCACTAGAACCATTACTATCTAGATCTTGACATACAGCACAAGTTAAACAGTCTATATGAGCACAGTTCGGTTATATTTATTATGACGTTTTCTAAGACAAAATAATAGAATCGTACTTTTGTAAATTAGTTTACCAGTTATCGTCTGAGCAACTTTACTCTTTGATTTCTCACATTTATAAATTTTTCACTTAAAAATTAGAACTTCGATATAACAAATGTATGAATATTTTGTTATTCCTACAGCAATATATGGGCGTAAAATGTAGAAGCAAACAGACAAGATTGATAAGATGGTGAACGTTTTTCATCCCCGGTATCTCAAAAGTATTTTAAAAATTACCTGGTGCGATCACATTTCAAATAATGAAATCATGAAAGGAACTGACTCTCGTTTACTACATGACATCATTACAATTAGATGAAGAAAATTACTTAGTCAAATTTTACGTTGACCGCCCAAAAGACCAGCGAGAACAGTTTTGGAATGAATAATTAAAGATGATAAAAGAAAGGTTGGTAAAACACATAAAACTTGGCTAAGAACCATTTAAGAAGATCTAATTAAAATTAATGTTTCATGGGATCAAACAAAACGTTTTGCAAAATGTTCGAATATATAGAAAAAGTTTGTTGTCCCATGTTTATTTTGAACTTTGAGATTTTTTTGCTGTTTTTTACTGTAACTGTTATCTTATTTTTTTAAAGCAAAAGTGTTTTGTAATAATAATAATAATAAATATAGCAATTGTAATGTTATTTTTCCTTCAATATTGTTTTATTTCAAGTAGGAAATGGAGCCTAAAAACCATAGTTGTTATTCGTTCCCAAAAAATGAAAAACTTCATTTATTCATTAAAAATTAAAATTCATTTCAAAAATTCAAATCAACAAAAAAAACTTAAAATAAAAATATTTTTAAAAACTGAATAGAAAATAAAATAATAAATGCTATTCAAAAATAAAATTTTAAAACATTAAATCAAAGTTAATAATCGTATAAAAAATAGTTAAAAAATAAACAGATAATAAAACAAGCTAAAATATTGAGCAGACTAGTTTGTGTGTAGGATATTGCGCGTCCGTAAATAAGCGGCGGAATATTGTTCACATCTCCAACGGGTGTTCGAAACAAATACCAAATAGGTATGAGGTGACTACTATTCAAATAGTTACGATATAGTTTTGGTTTACGTTGAGGAATTTTGTCTATAAATCCGTAATTATCCAAATTAGATACATCATCTAAAGAAAAACCATACTTGTTTTGTGCTTCCACGATTACCTATTAATTATAATATATTTTATGTAAAAAAACATTATATTTTGAAAATATACTACTGATACAAGTAGTATAGAAAATAATTAAAAATAATTTCCCAATTTGTAACTTGATAAACATTTGGTGTAAATAAATTTAAATTTATTAAAAGTTTGAAAATTGGCATTCATAATTAAAACTTAATCGTTGTATACATTTGGTTGGTAAACGAAAAATATCAAAATTATTTGCTCAATTTATTGATATAATTTTTAATATATCATATGCATACATAGATAAAATATAATTAGTGTTACAAAACAAAACAGTACAAAATAAAAGTACAAAGTAAACATAGACAAATTAATCAATTAATACAACTATCAAGTGACACAAGTTCATGTATTTGTTTAACCAGGATTCTTGAATTAATATAAAAGAACTGTTAACATGAATTTTCGCAAATCATTCATTCATTTTGGTTGGTGACGTGGTCACCTCTTCATTATTTCCCATATTTATACGACATGTAGAACAATCGATTTCGATGGCTTGACAAGCGTAGACAAATGTGGAAAAATAACAAAGTTTTTGGCTGGTAGACGGCATCCTTGTGACGTCGCCACTGTTCGCAAAGATTGACGAGGCCGCCTGATTTTTTGTCAGGGTTATCTCCCTTAGCCCAAGGGCTACATATTATATACGTATACATTTAGATACCTTTTAAGTATCCTGGGTGTATGTTCGCACCCACCCGCCGTAGCGGAAGCCCAGTTATACCACTGTGCACTCGGACCCTGCTGTTATTAGTCTAGATGCCTAGGGGCACCTAGTCCAGGATGCACCACGTGGAGGTCTAACAGTCAGGAATATCACCATCATTGGAAATTGAGACTTTATAATAATCGTTTTTATCAACAACAAATCTTGAAAGATAGTATCAGTAGCACTGACATATTTTCTGATTCAGTTCATTTTAAACCACGTTGAAATCAACTATGACAATATTTTGTTCAACGTTTTTTTAGATTCATTTCGAAAAAAAGTATTAATTACAAAAGAAAAATTAATTCTACCATTAGATTTTAGTAATAATAATAATATTGATAATAACATGAATCTGTCAAAACAAATTTTCAAAAAGAAATAAATAAATACATAACTATAAATAAAATTGCATGTTTATATAATGTTCACTTATATATTATTAAATAAAATAATTTATGCATGTGATCTTGGTAAATTAGGGTAGCGCAGCCAGTCAGTAAAATCTAATTCTAATTAATGGGACAAACATTTCTCTACAATTATGCAATAAAATTATATTCAATTTTAGAAATAATTAATTAAATAAAAGTCACCAACCTGATACGTTTGATTTGGTTTTAATGAACTGATCTGATACATATTCAAATAAGGATTATTGAATAAGGGTGTATATATCTTCCACGGTCCCTGTCTTGCATCCAAAAAGTGAAGAAAAGCCGAATCATTTTTTACACAAACTGCTCTTAAACGTATGCGATAGCCCAATATTGGCGATCCTCCATTAGGTGGGGGTATCCAGTTGAGTGTATGGCTGTATGCATATAATCCCAAACCCGTATGAATAACCTATAAAAATCCATTTTTTAGTAAACTACTGAAAATAAATAAGTAGTATCAATTTTAATGTAAAAACCAACCTTCACCGGTCCCGGATGTGTACTTGGTAGGGTTTGTACAGTAAATACATAAGGCACGCTCAATCCAACAAAACTGCGAGAAAATATTTGAATTGTGTAAATTGTACTGCCCACAAATCCCGTAAGTTGAATTCTCGATTGCGAAGTGTTGGACAAGGGATATGCGACGAAACCGTACCAACTGGATGTACCGCCTACAGATCTCAACTTAATTTGATAATCCAAAATTGGCATTCCTCCATCGTTTTGCAGTTTTTCTAATTCCAAATTTACGGTTGATTGACTCACTGTGTAGTTAATTAACTAAAGGTTATAAAAACATATTTTTAAATATTTTTGTATTGCAATATTTAATGTACCCCAGCAGTCCCAAAAGGTACCCCAACAACCGGCACTGCATGCGGGCTCTTATTTAGCTTGTGAAACATTCAAATAATAAAATAATAGTAATAATAATAATAATAATAATAATGACAATCATAATAACATTAATATTATTAATAATATAATAATAATAATAATAATAATAATAATAATAATAATAATAATAATAATAATAATAATAATTAAAAAAAACAATAATGACAACTATAATAATAATAACAATGATAATATTAATATTAATAATAATAATAACAATAATAATATTAATAATAATAATAACTAATAATAATACTATTAATAATAATAATAATAATAATAATAATAATAATAATAATAATAATAATAATAATAATAATAATAACAATCATAATATTAATAACAATAATAATAATATTAACCATAACGTAGTCATTTAATTCAAAACCCTAATAATAATCAAATTACCTTTGTAGACAGGTGTTAGATTTGAAATTGGGTAGGCATAGATTCGATTGCCACTAAAATCAGGCTCTTGTATAGCTTTACTAAATGGCCTCTTACTAAAAATGTTTTTATCATGGTAAAATATGTTTATAATATCAAAGTGGTTTATCTTTTTTGTAAAAAAAAAACAATGAGGACAAGGTTGAACAGAATATCAAGTACCCTAGTTGCAAGACATAAGATTTTGTTTGACTAAGCTGAAAAAGGTTTCTGCTAAAACGAAAAAGAATCAAACTATTGAAATACTTCTAGGTTGGCTAATATTTTTGATTATCTTCTTGATAGTATATTAATGGAATGCTAATAATCATGAGAATTTCAGCAATTCTTATCAAGTATCAATTTCAAATGATGGTCATATTATTATATTAGCGCATCTAGATTAGATTGACACAACAGAGAACGAGTGCACAGCGACATAACTGAACTTCCTCTTCGGCGGATGGATGTAAATAGATAGTCGGGGGCGGGGAGGTACTTAAAAGGTATGCACATACCATATATCCGTTGAGTTAAGGAGATAACCTTGATAAAAAACAAGCAACTTCATCAATTTTTGTAAACAGTTTGTCAGCGAAAAACCTTCCTTATACTTCAACGTTTGTTATGCTTGTGGAGACATTGGAGTCAATCGTTTAATATGCCTTACACATATGACAATAATGGAAAATTAATTACGTCATTAACTAAATGAATAAAATTTGCACAAGTCTATTGACATATCGGTTATTTCCATTTATAAGTCACGAGAACTTATTCTTGAGATGCTAATGATCCTGAGGATTTGAGTAATGCTTATAAAGTCTCAATTTCCAATGATGGTGATATTCCTGACTGTTAGTCTTCCACGTGGTGCATCCTGGACTAGGTGCCCCTAGGCATCTAGACTAATAACAGCAGGGTCGAGTGCACAGCGGTATAACTGGGCTTCCGCTACGGTGGGTGGGTGCGAACATACACCCAGGATACTTAAAAGGTATCTAAATGTATACGTATATCATATGTAGCCCTTGGGCTAAGGAGATAACCCTGACAAAAAATCAGGCGGTCTCGTCAAAGATGCCGTCTACCAGCCAACAAACTTTGTTATTCTTCCACGTTTGTCTACGCTTGTTAAGCCATCGAAATCGATCGTTCTACATGTTGTATAAATATGGGAAATAATGAAGAGGTGATCACGTTACCAACCAAATGGAAATGGAGAACTTATTCTTCTACTCAGCACATGCTCAGCCAAACGTATTGAAACAACGAAACACAACACCTTCCTTTTTTTAAAACAATAAACAACACTAATCAAAAATTTTAATTAACAATTGGGACTTTATCTTGAAAATAATGGCAAAGTCGTTAGACTGAAATATCTGTACACGCCTTTGTAAACTGTAAACAGTAGTGTAGGGGGATTATACGGAATGCTACGAGAACTGGGAACTAATAATGAAGTGGCTTTGCCCCACCAACTTCTATTGTCATTATTATATTAATTAACAATCAAATAATACCAGAGGTTGTCCAGGAACCGAAGCGCGTTGGAACACAACGGCACTGCTATTCGTTCCTTTGATGTTCGTCGCTTTGCACACATATTCGTCGTAAACAAAACGTTCGGTAGACAAACATGGAATAATTTGAAGCCATGATTGACTGTAGTCCCAATAATCCCAAGTGATGATTTGAAATGTGGAATTTTTGCCATTAAGAATTTGTTCACCCCGACGATACCATGTCCTGGGGAAAATTGGTTTTTCAAAAGTACATTGTTACTTTTTATTAACGGCGGGATGGATACAAGTACACACCAAGAGTATTTAATTGATACATATAAACAATGAGGAACGAATCCTGACAGTCTTATCAATTTTCACAAACAATGACACTGTCACAAGGATGCCGTCTATCAACCAAGAAACTTCGTCATACTTGTACGTGTGTTATGCTTATAAAAAAATACCAAGTCCTGATATAGAATAATTGATTTTTCAAACGTGCGATGTGCATTGCTATTTTCCATTCCTGACTATTCCTCTTCACTGTCGTGCATCGTGGAGTAGGTGCCAAATGCATCTAAACTAATAAAAGCAGAGACCCAGCTGTCAGAAATATTATCATCATTCAAATATGAGACTTTGTAAGTATTACTCAAATCCTCAGGGTTATTGGCATCCCAGGTTAAATGCTTAGATGCACCTTATTCAGAATTTTTCATTCATTCATTTTGGTTGAGACGTGGTCACCTCTTCATTATTTCCCATATTTATACGACATGTAGAACGATCGATTTCGATGGCTTGACAAGCGTAGACAAATGTGGAAGAATAACAAAGTTTCTTGGCTGGTAGACGGCATCCTTGTGACGTCGCCACTGTTCGCAAAGATTGACAAGGCCGCCTGATTTTTTGTCAGGGTTATCTCCTTTAGCCCAAGGGCTACATATGGTATACGTATACCTTTAGATACCTTTTAAGTATCCTGGGTGTATGTTCGCACCCACCCACCGTAGCGGAAGCCCAGTTATACCGCTGTGCACTCGGACCCTGCTGTTATTAGTCTAGATGCCTAGGGGCACCTAGTCCAGGATGCACCACGTGGAAGACTAACAGTCAGGAATATCACCATCATTGGAAATTGAGACTTTATAAGCATTACTCAAATCCTCAGGATCATTAGCATCCAGAATATACCTGGTGAAAGTGGCTATCTGGAATATTGCCATAAAATCCTTAGAATGGTTAACTATACAACACGGATAGGCATGGATTCTATCTCCACTAAATATGGGCCTACGTTTGGCATCGCTAAAATGTCCACTGCTGAAAGGCATGCGCGTTTCCCGTAAAATGCTGTTAGTCAATGCGACGTACCACGTTGGATGAGGCATGCCTCTGGCAACGCATGTCAAATTAGTTGGCCAAAATTTCCATCCAAAACGTAATAGACTATTTTCGTCCGAATAAGGCAAACCGCGGTGTGAATCGAACAAGGGGATGCGCATTACCTTGATAGTTGTATTCCAGTAACGAGGTTGTCCAGCGTTTATGGCATAACATGTATAATTCCAAGTATCTTCCAATCTTTATTTAGAATTTTGTCGAATAAAAAATTATTTAATTTTTGAATTTGTACAATTACTACAGTAAAACATATTGTTTGAACATGTCAAGTCTAATTTATAAATTATTAAGTTTAAAAATTATTGAACTATTTTAAAAGTGAATAAAGAAATTTATGCAAAAATATTATATTTTAATTGCTTTTTTATTAATAACAATAATAAGTTGGTGTAAACCAACCAGGAACATTGTATAGCTGTTTCACCCGTGTTAGGAATTAGCGGCAGTGAATACCTTTCAAATCCTAAATGGACCCAATGACGCGTAACAAGGATGAAGCAGTTGTATGATTGTCCTGGTTGACTCAAGCCTAGTAGATTTATTATTTACAAAATTTGACAATTTCAATATAACACAATTTCTACTTCCAAAACAGTCCTATTATTAATTATGCAATTATTTTAAAATGGCTTTAAATAAGGAAAATTGCAATATAACGTTAAATATTTATATCAATATTTATGCAAGAGTAATTATTAAACGCAAGTTATCAACCCGTTTGTTTAACTTCATTACACATTTAATTTATTGAGTATGTACCGTTTAAATCTTTTAAAGGAAAGATACAAATTAACAAATGGCGAAACCCTAAACAACAGCTCACATTTATTATTATTATTTTATTATTATTATTATTATAAGATTCTAATAATCCTGAGGATTTGAGTAATGCTTATAAAGTTTCAATTTCCAATAATAATAATATTCCTGACTGTTCATCCTCCATGTGGTTTATTCTGAATTGGGCGCCCATAGGCACCTAGAATAAAAACCGCAAGGATTGAGTACACAGCGGTATAACTGGAATTTTACTTTAGCAAGTAGCTGTAAGCATGAACCTAGAGATCTTAAGGTATGCGTATGCCATATGTAGCTGTTGGGCTAAGAGAAATAATCCTGATCTCGTCAATCTTTGCGAACAATGATGCCGTCGTAAGGATGTCGTCTACAAACCAAGAAACTTCGTCATTCTTCTACTTTCGTTACGCCACCAAAATCGATCGTTTTATAGGGTGTGTGGATATGAAAAATAATGAACAGATTAATTATGTCACCAACCAAAATAAATGAATGAATAAATTATGGTTATTTTTTGGCTTAAATACTTCAGTAAACGTATTAGTGCATTTACTTTATTAATCATCATCAAGCAACTAGAATATTAACAACAGATACTAAGTACACAGCGGTATAACTAGGCTTTCACTAAACTCCCCCGCTCAGTAAATGAGTGCTAGGATACATCCAAGATACTGAAAGGGTATCTCAAGGTAACTATTTACCATATGGTGCCGGTTAGACTTGTGAATCCGTCAACTGGCGTCAACCCAAAAGGAGATCGCCTCGTCAATTCCTGTAAACACTGGCGCCGTCGCAAGGAAGCGGTCTTCTAGCCAAGAAACGTCATTTATCCTTCCAAGTTTATTTGGCACCCAACAATCGAGAAGCTATTCAAACTTGAAATTAATGAAGAGGTGGAACTACTACCACCAACTTATGTTGTGTTATGTACATCTGCCAGTTCGACGTTGAACGTTAGCAACACACAACTAGGTGGAACAGGAGTCAACGCCGTCGGAAATGACATATCAAACGAACTTTGTTTTTTGACTGAATCATTTTTAGAAAAAAGTTGTTTTGAACATTTTGGTTAATTTGGGGCGTGGAAGAATAAAATGGAAGGATAATAGATTGAAACTCATGCCCATCATCCAGTTTCGAGTCTAGCACTCACGCCTGTTACACAAAGAATGCATCATTGTCAATTTGAACAGCAAATATTATACACGTGTTACCCAAATACATTACAGTCGAGCAAATTGTTCGACAAATGAAACGTACTTTGTATTTTCAATAGTCAAATACAAATTGTGATTTAGCGAATCGAATTCATCCACTTCGTGTACGACTTGAATCCTTCGATCCGTCGGTTGAATGCCTTCCACGTACGAATAATTTGCGTACAAACGTTTGAAGTACAATTGCAAAGGTGTTGAAGCCCGAACTTTGCAATGAACCGTTACCGTTTCACCTGGAAATCAACGTTAAAAGATGGCATTCATTTTGGTTGGTAATCACGTGGCGTCATCTCTTCATTATTTTCTATATTTATACGGGATATAAAACGATCGACTTCGATGGCTTGGTAGCAAATGCTGAAGAATAACAAAGTTTCTTAGCTAGTAAACGGCATCCTTGTGACGGCGCCATTATTCGCAAAAATTGACAAGGTCATCTGATATTTTATC
This sequence comes from Cardicola forsteri, assembly GCA_025895645.1. Lineage (NCBI taxonomy): Eukaryota > Metazoa > Platyhelminthes > Trematoda > Strigeidida > Aporocotylidae > Cardicola > Cardicola forsteri. Next base: position 161,317 of record JAKXYG010001197.1, read on the forward strand.
AGTGTTATTTACCTCCCTTAGTCCAACGGCCTAAGATATCTTTTAAGTATCCTGGGTGCATGCTCGTACCCACCTGCCGCAGCAGAAGCCCAGTTATACCGCTGTGTAATCGGACACTGCTGTTATTAGTCTCGATACCTATGGGCACCTAGTCCAGAATGCACCACGTGGAGGATGAACAGTCAGGAATATCGCCATCATTAAAAATTGAAACTTTTATAAGCATTACTCAAATCCTCAAAATCATTAGCATCCCTTATTTTCAAACAAAATTATTAAAGTGGTAAAAATGATGGACTAACAATATTCGTCCACCGTAGGCGGTCCCAAGTTGGGTTAAGAAATAAGGGTTTTAACCTTGAAATTAGCAACCTGGACTCTGTAAAAAAATTCGTATCGCTAAAGATCTGAAAGTAGCAGAATTCCGAATAAAATTTCAATCTTCAAAGCCAAAACGTTAACGTACAATCATGTGGAACAACCTTGTAGCCCCATGCTTTTCAGAACATAAGAGTTCTGAAACGCGGTCCCGATTTTCCTCAAGACTACAATTGTATTGTTAAAAGGTTGGGCACCCATTATGTCTTCATTAATATTTTGGAATTAAGTAGGAGGCAACTACCAAGATGGAGTCAAACAAGTAATTATTTGAACAGTTCAAAATTTATCGACATTTTCAAGGAATGTTTCAAGTCTGAACTACGACAAAATGCTTCATGGTATTTAGTGGTTGTTCAAGATAATGCTCCCGTGTATACATCGAAAAAGCTAACGTACCTTTTGTCATAATTTAAAAATTAATGCATTTTTTACGTGCTTAGTCTAAAGATTCTTTAAACAACCCAGACCTCAATATAATTGAACACTTTTTAAAGCATTGGGTTTCCTTGATAATTCCATATAAAATAATGTTGTAGTACTTTTATCTTATCGAAATGTGTAAATTCTGGGTTTTTAGTCTAAGCGAAAATTTGGTAATGCTATTTGTTAAAAATATATATAATAATTGTTTTAATTATTAGTATTGCTAAAGTGATGTTTAAGGGTTATTTTAGTAAAATATACCTAATTTGCTTAAGTGGTGTGAGGAAAGCCGATCAATTTCAATGTGTTAATTTTGACAGTGCCCATTTTATCCCCTATAACAACATCCTAAATATATGATGGAGGTGGCTAAATTGGTCAAGTAAAAGCGGACTCGTGTCTAAACAAAGACTAAATGTCCAATAAAAACATGCAACTAATACAAGCCCAAATAAATAAAAGAAAAAAATAGTCATATTTTTAAAAGTCTACACAATTTCGAGTAAGTTTGCCGTTTGGATAATGTACAACAGTCCAAGGTCAACACATCGAGGTTATCAACAATTTAGCTACTTGTGTCACTGCGACACGAAGTGATTTAAAATATCGATTTTTCCATTGACGAAATATGCAAATGCGAATTCAAGTATCGGTGTAAACAAATGGAGATGTCAGTCTTTCATAGACTCAAATCAATATGGTCATGTTTTTCTATCCACCTGATGATAAAACCTTCGTTTGTACGCATCAATAATCGTTTCTACGGCAATATATGGGAGTGGAACGCGGAAGCGAACAGACAATATTGATAAGATGGTGGATATTTTTCATCGCCGGTGTCTTAGGAGTATTTTAAAGGTTACCTGGCGCGATCACAATTTAAATGAAGAGATCATGAAAAGAAGTGATTCTCGATCACTACATGACATTATTACAATTAGACGAAGAAAATTACTTGAACAAACGCTACGTTTACCGTCCGAAAAACCAGCAAGAACGGTTTTGGCTAAGAGTGGATCGTAGGAAAGTTGGTCAAAAACAAATCGGAAAGATTTTCTTTTTCATTTTGGTTGGTGACGTGGTCACCTCTTCATTATTTCCCATATTTATACGACATAACAAACTATCGATTTCGATGGCTTGATAAGCGTAACACAAACGCAGAAGAATAACAAAGTTTCTTGGCTGGTAGACGGCATCCTTGTGACGTCGCCACTGTTCGCAAAGATTGACAAGGTCGCCTGATATTTTGTCAGGGTTATCTCCCTTAGCCCAAGGGCTACATATGATATACGTATACATTTAGATACATTTTAAGTATCCTGGGTGTATGTTCGCACCCACCCGCCGTAGCGGAAGCCCAGTTATACCGCTGTGCACTCGGACCCTGCTGTTATTAGTCTAGATCCCTAGGGGCACCTAGTCCAGGATGCACCACGTGGAGGACTAACAGTCAGGAATATCACCATTATTAGAAATTGAGACTTTATAAGCATTACTCAAATCCTCAGGGTCATTAGCATTCCAATCGGAAAGATCTACTTAAAATAAATGTTTCATGGAATAAAACAAAACGTTTGGCAAAATGTTCAAATACGTGGAAGTATTTTGTTGTCTCATGTTCCGTTTGAAATGGTAAACACAAATGAAACAAATAAATAACTTGATGAATATGACTTGCATGCTAATAATCCTGAGGATTTGAGTAATGCTTACAAAGTCTCAATTTCTAATGATGGTAATATTCATAATTGTTTGTCCTCTACGTGATGCATCCTGGACTAGGTGCTGAAAGGCATCTAGACTAATAACAGCAGGGACCGAGTGCACAACGGTACAACTGGGCTTCCTCTATGGCCATTGGATGCAAGCATGCACTCAGAATACCTAAAAGGTATCCTAAGGTATACGTATATCATAGGTAGCTGTTTGACTAAGAAAAATAACCCTGACAAAATATCAGGCGGTTTCGCCCATCTTTGTGAACAGTGGCGACATCACAAGGATACTGTTGACCAACCAAGAAACTTTGTTATTCTTCTACGTTGTGTTACGCTTATCAAGTCATTAAAGTCAATCGTATAAATATGATAAATGATAAAGGGTTGACCGCGTCATCAACCAAAAATGAGGACAACTCACCAAGATCGACAAAGCGATGCATCGTTTCGAGCGGTATCAGTTTTGGTGTCAACGTTACATTGATGCGTATTTTGGATTCGGCCATATAATTTTGTGCAATATGTTTGAATAAAACCGGTACAGATACAATTGCACGACAGATGTAAACGCCCGAATCCTAAAGATCCAAGAATATGCATATACATTTTAAATAGACTACTTCTAAGTAGTGTAAATTATACGTGTTTTAAAAAAAAATAAGTTGAATACGTTTTTCCTTACACAGTAAAAATCATTACAGTATAATTCATCAGGTTTTGTAACACTATTTAAATAAATATAAATAAAGCACATACAAGTTTTACTTAACTGTTCAGCGCTACTATTAAAATAGGGTCGAAATAGTAGTTGCTTAGGTCAGTAATAAAATCGGAAAATTATTCAATTTCATGCTTAATACAGGACTTCAATGTAATATTCTAAAACATTCAAACAATTAACAATGCTCTAGTCTAAAAAAGAAAATCAGGCGGCCTCGTCAATCTTTGCAAACAATGGCGCCATCTACCGGCCAAAAAACTTTGTAATTCTTTTAGTTTTGTTACACTTATCAAGCCATTAAAATCGATCGTTTAATATAGTGTACAAATAACGATCAATTTCAAAGAATTACAAAGTTTCTTGGCCGGTAGACGGCATTCTTGTGATGACGCCACCGTTTGTAAAGATTGACGAAACCGCCTGATTTTTTTATCAGAGTTATATCCCTTAGCCTAACGGCTACATATGGAATATATATCTTAAGATACCTCTTAAGTATCCTGAGTGTATGCTTGCATCCACCCGCGGTAGAGGAAGCCCAGTTATACTGATGTGTACTCGGTCCTTGTTGTGGAAGAGAAACAGTCAAAAATATCACCATCATTTGAAATTGAGAATTTATAAACATAACTCAGGATAATCAGCATCCCAAAGTAATAACATGTAATTGTACTTTAAAATTTTGGCATCGAAATTATGATTTTGCTTCTCTAGAATGACGTTCTGGTGTTGTTTCGTTAGCAATACCTTTTTTAAGTTAGGTTGTTAATCTTGCTATTAAACCCTCTTTCTCAACTGGACTAGAAATCTGTCACAATAGGAGTTACATTTTAATTGACCGTTCATTCATTTTTTCTTGTGATAAATTTATTTCATAGGTTTAAACTATTAAAGCAATAAACTCAACAACAACAACAAAATCAATATTTATCAGTTCACGTACTTCGGGATAATGTGCCCTACTAATCCGGAGCATTCCAACGCGACTGTTGGTGTTGACAAAAAAACGTTGTGGATTTGCATGTTGCAATTCGGTTTGATCGTCTTGTTGGCGGTACCAGTGGATGGTTGGAGCAGGGTTGCCAGATGCCAAACACTGCAAATAGGCTTCGCGATGAGATACGACGGCGTTGTTGTACGGTCCTACGATTATCGGACCTAAAATAATCTTTGGTCGACTAAACAATAAAAGCGTCAAATTTAAAACATTCGGTTTCCTTTATAATTAGAAAATAGGTTTTAACATTAGTGAACATACTTCGGGATGCTAATAATCCGGAGACTTTAAATAAAACTTGTAGTCTCAATTTATAATATTGGTAATATTCCTGACTGTCATCTTCACGTGATAAATCCTAGACTAAGTGCACTCAATCGCATAGACTTACACAGCAGAGATCAAATGTACAACTTTGTTATTCTCTTACGTTTGTTACATTTACAAAGTCGTTGAAATCGATTATTTAATATGCAGAAATAATAAACAAGTAATCACGTCATCAACTACGATAATTTATCAAACTTATCTTGATTGTAATCCATTTTGTGAGAGTTTTTTGTTGTTAATATATATATATATATATATATATATATATATATATATCATTTGAGCTTGCTGCATAGTTGTACTTAATTCAACAGACTTCACTATTTTTATAATTATAATAAACAAATTTCAAAATAAAACTTTTCGATATGTAAATTAAAAACGTTTCTTAAATAATAACATTATAACTAAATTATTAAAAAGCATCTAAATATTATTGGAAAACGTTATACAAAAATAATAAGTTTCTTTAATTAAAAATTGTCCTGCATTAGCTTTCAAGCTTTATTTTCTATCAACATATCTAATTTTTACAAAATATCATAACAGATAAAACATATTTTAAACTGTTCAAAATTTTATCAAAGTATTTAGTACAAAATCAATATCAAACATTTGAAATAATATTAATTAAAAGAATTTTATATTTTGAACCAAAATGTTTATAGTCATCCTTGAATAACTGTACATTAATAAAAAAAAACGTTTATATTATTAAAAATTAAATTTAAAATTATCTTATCTTACTAACCTATATACAGACACGTACAAATCAAAAACTGCCGTATGCTCTGATTGTTTTGCAACAGCTGTATACATTCCTTCATCATCTTTAGACGGATTTAAAATAGTAATTCCCATCGTAGTAATTATATACTTATGACCACTTGCCAATTCCTCTCCGTTAAATCTCCAATAAACAATGGGAGCAGGATAAGCTTGTATTATACAACGAATGTGCGCTTCGATTTGGTTTGAAAATAATTCGTTCTTTTCCGATTCGGCCATTGGAATCCATTGCTGAGATGGACAATCAATTGCAACAATGTTGCGCTCAACTACAACATAAACTTCAGTAAAGTCTATAAGAATATATTTTGATCCCTCTTGTCTTCCCATACGACAAGTATATCTATAAAAAGAAATTTTGTAATAATTACTACACTTCTTGGTTATTCGCATACATAAACAGAACAATTAAAAATATTTACGTTGTTTTTAAAAAGAAAAACCGTCAAAATTATATGTATTAATTTCTATACATTAAATTATTTACATTAATTTATAAAAACAAACAATTTTATAACCGAGTTAAATTAAACTAATATTAATTAAGAAATACATGCACAAGTAATGTTAGCAAATAATTGTTTTACATACAATTATAAATACAATTAATTAATTAAACACTTTAAAAATTAATTTTGTTGTTCTTATCAAAAAATAAAATAAACATTTTTATTTTAATAAAATTTATACTACTTTAGAAAACTAAATTCTAAAATTACCTTCCAACATCATCTGTATTAAGCGTTTGCACAACAAGAACAAGACATATTTTATTTATTTTATTTTGACTATACACACGGGATTTGATATCGTTTTTTACAGGGCTATTTGGTTTTGATGGAATAAACCATTCTAGGAAAGCATTTTCCAAAGTTAACACTGAATGAGAACATGTTAAAGCTAAATTATCTCCCCATTGTACTGTAATTATATTGTTCTTATTCCCTTCTTCAATTTCTAATAAATTTACAAAATTGATCAAATATTTAAAAATAATAACCAGCAAAACAAAACACATGAATTTCGAAATACCACTATTTATAATTACAAAAGTGTGATTACAAACAAAATTATTTATTTAATATAATTTTTTTATTAAACTAAAATTGTTTAAAAATTTATTTATTTATTTATATTAAATATTTTTATTTTTTATGTTTAATTTATTAATTAAATGTAAATCTTAAAATTTATTAATTTTTATTTTTTATTTGTACATAATTGTTTATCAAAAATTTTAATTAAAAAATGTACATTGTAATTATTATTGAAAAGAATAGCTGAATATTAATGTGTGATATTCAACACTTAAGAATATATTTTTAAAAGTTAACTTAAATTAAATTTAAAAAACATTTTTTTAGGTTTAAAAAACATTAGAATAAAATTGCATATAAAAAAATATTTTTCCGTAGAATGCTTGCTTTATTTTAGCATTGTAATTATTCAATTTATTTAACTTTAACTAAACTATTAATAGGTTTATTTTACAATTAAATGTGTTAAATAGCTTGGTACAATATTATTTTACAATTAACTATTATTTAAAATTAAACTTTTAATCTAAATATTTTTTAAATAATACTAATGTTATTTAAAACTTAACGCTGCATTGTTATCATAAATCTTTAATTTTTATTTGTAAAAAGTGAAATAATAAACATTAAATTATTATTATTATAAAATGTTTTTTAATAATTATTTTATTGTTTTATTAAAAACTAAATTATAAAACGTTTTAATTGTTTAAAAGTAACTTAAATTTTATATATTTTAATTAAAACTTATTTTTACTAAAAATTTTAAGTTGCATAAGAAATCAATTTTCTTTTATTAGAAACGTTTGATGTATAATTACGTTTTTAAATAAAATTATAAGCATACCGGAGTTGTCTAGAGGTACAACGCTCGACTTAAGCCTGAGTAGGCATGGGTCTGAATCCCATCCCACTAAATTCTGGCTCACGTTCGGCTTTACTAAGATGTCCACTGTTGAAAGATGTTTTCCGTTAAACGTTCAAAATAGTAAGCGTAAAGAAATAAATAGATAGTAAATTTTTATCTTTAATGCTTTACCTATGCAGATAATGTTAAAATATGGGACACCACCTCTGAAATACTGCAACAAACCATTTATAATATTTATATATGCAAAAGCTCAATTTAACCAAATGCATTCACATCACATTCGGAACACTCTCAGGTATTGTTTTTTCTATATTTAGTTTGCACGTAATAAATACGTTAAAATCAATTCCTTTTAAATAATCAACATCACATTTTTGCGATTTGTAAATTGTTTTCACTTATTCATTTAAATACAGTAATTTAAATAATTAAATTGAAATGATGATATTTTAACGCAACTGAGTAAACGCTGGTCTTGGTTTGTTTGTTTTCTGTTATTATAGTATATATGGGCAAACAACTAATGACTGAGTATCTCCAATTAACAATTATTGGATTCAATTATCATACAACGTCCGCGTACTCGTTATAGGAGTACTGTTTACATAATCCCCCAATTTTTTTACATTATAAAAAAGCTACTTAGACAAGTTTTGAGCTTGTTAAATTTTTTTATACGTCATCTGGAACCTATCGCAAGTAAATGTTTGCGTTTAATCTTTAAGTTGTATATCAAATCGTACCTTGAATATTGTATACAGGTCATTGCTCCTATTGTAAAAGTTAACATGCAACGATTAGAAAAAGTACAGAAAAATTAACAAAACTGTTTAGTAGTCAAAAACGTGAACCATATTAGAATAAATTAAGAATTCTTGAATTATTTTCGTTAAGTGACAGACGACTCCAAGATTATCTAATATTAGTTTATTAGTTATTAAAAACAAAATGGCTGACTTATAATTTTTTATTTTGAGCATGGTTGTCTGAGTAGCCATAAACAAAAACTCTATAAACCTAAAGCTTTGGCCCGTTTTAGATCACACCGCTTTACTCACAAAGTTGTCTCTGCTTAGAATAAAGTTTTCGAGTATATTGTTATAGCCCAAGACCTTTATTTATTTAAATCAAATTACAATAAGTCTATATTTTTTAATTTAATTTAATTTTTTTCTTATCCAAATAGTCATTATTCTTGATTAGTTTGTACTTTTATTGCTATAATCCATGTTTCAAATAGATATAATACTTTCAGATATATTGAAAACCGAGGATCAAAAAAAACATTTCATTTTCTTATATACATTATTTATTGTCCTGTTACTGTTCCTGATTGTATTTTATTTGTCTTAATTTCAATTTTTTTTGTGACATATCCCCTTTTACATTATCCTCCATTTAATATTCCCCCTAATAGCTTGATACAATTTAAGAACCGAGTACTAAAATACGTTATGGCCTAGTCCACTCGTGTACAATCCTCAATCCTAAATACTGTACCTTATTTACTGTACTTATTTTTTAACTTTCTTATTTTTATTTATTTTTCATCGCTAACTTTTAAAATTGACAATACAACGGAGCCCAATATCAAAAAGAGTTTATCTCCCTTAAATCTTGTAATAACCTACTGTATTAATATATGCTAGCATTTGCTTATATGTTAGCTTTAATCCGTTTTTTATTAAACAACATTTTTTAATTTAAAATGTTTATAGTGTATTTGTATTTTATTTTTGATAAATTTTGTAATAATTTTATTCTAATATATTTTTTGTATTTATTTTAATTACTGCTAATTATGTTTGTAGTAGTATTTACATTTCTGTATAAAAAACTGAATATCTAAACCAATAATAATAATTGTGAATGTTCTTTACCACATAAATATTAATATATTGACTTTTATTACATTTTTTAATTATATATTAAAACATGCAATTATTATTATTATTATTATTATTATTATTATTATTATTATTATTATTATTAATATTATTGTATATAAAGTAGTACTAATATTTTCGTATGATGCTTTGTTTAAATAAACCTTTAAATGTTTTTGTTAGTGACAGATAGAAAATAAATATTTCAATACATACATTTTTTTTATTATTAAAAAATTAATTTTTATTATTTTAATATACTAAAATTGTAAACAAAAAATAATTTACTGACATCTCAATTTAAAAATTACAATCTCCTTATATTTTTTCAATTTAATCAAAATAATAGTAGGAGTTTAAACAATTAAGTTAAATTAAAATTATAAGAAAATTTTGAATTTTAATTTTGTATGTTTTGTATTTATGGTTTTTATATTTTTAAAAATAAGAACTTCAATTTTTAAAACAAAATAAACTGTTTATTACAAAAACATATTTTTAAATTAAATAAAACTTGTGCTGTGGTAAAAGAATTGGTAGACTCGGAAGTTTCACACCTAGTAGTAGGTGAGAGCCCTTGTTCGGTTTCGCTAAATGCCCACATTTTAAAAAGTGTTTTTCAAAAATATTCAACAGGATACAGGATATTTCACGAGTTGAGTAGGCCAAAACGCCTTTTAGTACTCGGTTCTCAAATTGTCTCAAATTTTCAGGGGAAAAATGAAATGGATGGTGAGGTAAAGGGGGATTAGTGACAGAAAAAATATTTGAAATCAAGATACAATCAAGGTAGATAGTGGAAGTTAACAATTATAGAAAACGAGCAAAAATTATAAATATGCAAAAATAATAATAAAACAAGTTACGTATTACAATGCAAAAACACTGCGATAATCATCAAAAAGAAGAAAAGAGAAAAGGATGAATAACGCTCCAATGGACGTGTAGCGTGACGCGCGCCTCACCTCGCGTTTAAAACAAATACCATTTTTTAATTAATTAACCCTTAAATACATTTTTTTTAAATAATTAAATTAGAAATCTTATAAAATAAAATATAATATGTAAATATTTTTAAAAAATATTTTTTTATTTTTTAGCGCTAAATTTTTATATTAAAAACGCATTTATTCACTTTTTTAATGTTTTTAATTAATGTTTAAAAAACTAAATGTTATAATGAATTTTATTATTTATAAAAATGCAATTTAAGCTCAACAAGCATCAAATTTCATCAACAAAAACGTTTTTGGTGTAATTAAAAATACTAAAACAAAATTTTTAAAACGTTTAAATATTAATTTTAAAGAACACATTCTTAATTGAAAATTGTTTTCTTAAATAAAACTCTACAAAACGTTAAAACGCAAAAATTAACAACACAATTTGTGGTAAAATACACTTTTGCACTTAAATACCACAATTTAAAATAATAGAAACTTTATTACTGCATTCAGCGGGTTTTTAACGGTATAATACTGGTTCTCAATTTCTATAATCAGACTAAAACTGCTGTTTTTAGCGTGTTGATGACACAATTTAGTAATATCCAGTATAACCAAACAATCACCAGACTTATAGTCTTAAATATATAATAAAAAGTGATGAAATTTAAAACGTAAAGCTAACAATTTTATTGAAAGCCGACAATGGAAACCGAAATTAGGTCTACCCTGCTTCTAGTACAGTACTGTAGCAAGTATGATTGTTAAAAATTAATATTTTCTAGTTATGATCATTTAATTAAACATTATTGATTATTCTAATTATTGATTTTATTTTTGAAAAATTTGTGAGTTGTTTTCACTTGTTCATTTAAATACTACTGGTTCAATAATTAAATGGAATTGAGAATGTTTTAACACAATTGAATAAACGCTGATCCTAAATTTTGTTTGCTTTCTGTTATTATAATTTATGTGGTCAAATAACTAATAATTAAGTATTCACAGATTGACGAATATTGGATACGCTCATTATACAAGGTCTACGAGCTCATCAAAGTAGTCTACTACAAAGTTACAATGCGCAAGGATTTAAAAATAACAATTATACAATAATCACACTACTAAAAAGTTAAACAATTTAGTAAATCATGCATACATTACAAATCCTACCCCCAATTCAAACATAATCAAAAACATTTATGGAATAATCACAAAAATTCAATTAAACGTGCAAAAAAATTAGGCTTAGAAAATATTTTCATAATTACAAAATTAAACAATGCATAGAAAAAATATCGTTTGTGTCTCCAAAATTAATCGAAAAAAAATCACAAAAAATACTTGTTTAGATAAACAAAGACAGCACAAAATGACAGCACAGTAATAATAATAATAATAATAATAATAATAATATCATCTAATTAACATTTTACCGAATACATATGATTTTAAAACAGACGCCACCATGTCTTGTTGCATTTAGATTAAAGTACACACGTACATAAACAACAGTCAAGTTTGCGTACACAAGCACCCGAGAGAGTGGTTTTTCTGCTTCTTCCAATTTAAGTTGATTAATTTTTGGGGGGAATACGACACGACACGACAGATAGATAGATAGCATGTGTATATTTAAACATACCATACCATACCAAATTAGATGAAATAAAAACATAATTAGAAATGATTAAAAATTAAATGGCATATATTAAATATTTGCTGGATTAAAAAGTTAGTTTATAATATATATATATATATATAAATTAGATAATTTTTGGATAAATAATATAAATTCTTAATTTGTTTGTTATGGTCTACTGACATTGTGGGAGAACTGTATTGCAAACCGAAATTAATTAGTAAATTATCATAATTCTTATTAAAAAATTATTATTATTATTGTTGTTATTATTATTAATTTATGCCACAAATTCCAAAAAACGATATAATTAAATTGTTAAATTTAATAATTATTTGTATAAAATCTGGATATTTTTTTCGATAAGTAAATGAAGCAAATATTGCAAATCATGTAGATATATTTGTTATAAGGACACCATAACAAAAGATAATAATGAATATAAATTACGATCAACTCCACCGAAGCTGTCCCAAGTTTGGTTAAGAAATTAGGAGGATATGAGTGCAAGATTAGTAACCTGGACTCTATAAAAAAATAATATTACTAAAGAAACAACAAAAGGATACCATTTTATTGCATTACGGCAAAAAAGTGAAAGTAGTATCATTCCAATGACTGGATTTGGTAAAATCCGGTTAAAATGTCAATATTTGATGTGCACAATTGTCAAACCCAAAAGATTAATGCACAATTTTATGAAACAATCCTGTTGTTCCGTTGTCTTTAAAGCTAAATGGTGTTGAAGTAATATTAATGTATATATAGAAGTACATAGAATACTTGAAAACTATTTATAGAAATTATTCACAATTTAACTAAAAAACTTGTCACTTACAAAAGAATTTTAGCGCAGTTTATTGAGGACTACCATAAGTTCAGTACACTTTACCAAAACCTGTTCACCGTCGAAGAAAGTAAAGCGCAGTTTTGTCTCTATAAAACTACAAATTCCTACAAAAATGATGATGAACAATAACAAAAAGATGAAAGCACAATTTGATAACAGCATCGTGTGAATGCCATTATCTTTCTACAGCAAAAGGTTTTTTTAATAATACAACCTATTTATACAAGGATTAGTGTGAAAATGTTGAATGTGGGCACAATTTTTGAAGTGAACAATTAGAACAAGTTTTTCGAGGAATTTAAAAATACAATTTAGACATTAGTGAGATTTAGTGGATAGGTACATCAATTCTATATTTTAGAAATAAAGTACACTATATTTATAGAGTTTGTACGCATCAATTATTATTCCTACAGTTCTATGAAACGTGAAAGCAAACAGACAAGATTTATAAAATAATAGATGCTTTTTGACCGCCGGTGTTTCTAAAGCATTTTGAAGATCGTTTGGTCTAATCACATTTTAAATAATAAGATTATGAGAATGACTGACTCTTGTCCACTACATAACATCATTACAATTAAACAAAATTACTTAAATGTATTCTACGATTATTTCCCAAAAACATGCAAAAACAATTTTAGAATAGAAAATGATTAAAGAAAGGATAATAAACTGCAGAAATCTTGGCTAAAAACTATTTATTAGATTTTTCAGATTTACTTAAATAATAAATCCACTTGATTTTAGTTAACCAGAAACACCATACAACTGTTTCATCCTTATTTGCAATCATCAGCAGTGCTTACTTTTCAAAGCTTTACACATACATAAATTTGAACCTAAGTCTTATTTGGTGTCGGGTTGGCTAGCGCTTTAACCACTGAAATATGGGTGGTCGAACTTGATCCTGTAAATTTATTATTTATAGTGAATCTGATCAATTCTAATTACCCAGTGTTAAATGAGTGATCCCATCTAATAGGACTTTATCTGTTTCGAAATCAATAATGAGCGGACGTGGTAAAGGTGAAAAATCCCGATCAACCCGTGCTGAATTGCAATTCCCAGTCTCTCGTGTTCATCGTTTTTTGCGCAAAGGCAATTATACCAAACGAGGTTGATGCCGGTACACCAGTCTACCTGGCTGTTGTCTTAGAATACTTGACCGTTAAAGTTCTTGAATTGGCCAGCAAAGCTGCTCGTGACAACAAGAAAACTCGCATCATCCCACGTCATTTGCAATTGGCCATCCGTAACGACGAGGAATTGAACAAGCTCCTCGGAGGTGTAACCATTGCCTAACATCTAGGCCGTCCTTCTTCAATATCTAAAGTATCAGAGATTGTGAAAACGGCCTTTTTCAAGGCCACTTTGTGCCGGGCTGGTCTAGCGGTATAGCGCTCGAATTTGGATCTCGGTGGGCATCCGGGTTTGAATCCCACCACCGACACTAAAATGGGGGACCCACGTTCGGCTTCGCTAAAACGTGTACTGCTGAAAGATGTTTCTAGTAAAACATTCAAAATAGTAAACATAAAAAATAAAAATAAAATAGATAAATATAGGTTCTAGCATACTGCCAGGTTTAATAGCCTTATATGGCACCGTTCGGTTACATTTATTAATAAGTTTTGATTGAAAATTGCAAAATGGATCTTGTGCCAAATGTATCTCAGGCAACCTTCTTTAAATATGTCACGTTACATAATTTTTGAACTAGTAAAAGTCTAGTTTTTTAGTGGAATATAAATTTGCCAAGAACCCAAAAATATTTTCTTTTTCAATATTCAATGTCGAGAAATTTAAGTACGTTTATACGAAAAACTCTATTTGGTTTTTAAAAACATTTTCTAATTGTACAATAGATAATAAATAGTTTTTTTAAATAAGATTTTGTACATGTAAACTAATTTTAATTTTAAAAATAATTTAAAGTATTTAAAACACATGGCTGTAAATGTTTTCAATTATACTTTTTAAATATTTTATAAAATAATGTTGTTAATGTTTTTCTTCTTTCTTGTTCTTCAGATCAAAACGGTTTTCCAATAAACAGTAGAACATTGTCAACCAAGGAATAGTGCTCATATGTAAACTGAAATGACACACAGACAGATAAGATGCAATCATGCAGTAGTGTTCAATCTTAATACCGTCACTTGATCCATTTTTCCGCTTTGTTTGACTCGAATATCCAACTGCCAAATAATATTTTGCCTCAATCACTCGAACAGTAAACAAATAACTTTGAATTAATAGATTATCAAGTTTTCATAGGAATTTGAAACCAGGTTCTATCTAATGTCAAGCTAATGCTTCGACCACTGAGTTACAAGTGATTGAAACTGACCCTGTAAATTTATTATTAATCGGAAATGTGATCAATGCTAATGAGCCAGTGTCCTCAAATGCTGTACGTTACCACAGCCAACAAACAAGTAAATGATTTCTTCTACTAGGTCCTGGCATATTACATAGATTTAATAGTCCATATGGCACTGTTTGGTTATGCTTATCAATGGGTTTTCAAGGGTAGAATATTAGAATTGTCAGATACATTTGGTTTCA
This sequence comes from Cardicola forsteri, assembly GCA_025895645.1. Classification (NCBI taxonomy): domain Eukaryota; kingdom Metazoa; phylum Platyhelminthes; class Trematoda; order Strigeidida; family Aporocotylidae; genus Cardicola; species Cardicola forsteri. Next base: position 176,480 of record JAKXYG010001197.1, read on the forward strand.
GTCAACCAGAAGTAGTGTACAGCTGTTTCTTCCTTGTTTGGAATTATCAGCAGAGCATACGCCTTTCAAGTTTCCATTATTTATTCTAAGTATATTTTTGTTACATTGTAACAACCTTTTTATATTTAAGGTTAAAAAATAATTGTTTTCAAAAATACTTAATTTAATTTATTATTATTATTATTATTATTATTATTATTATTATTATTATTATTATTATTTCAAAGAATACACTTGTTTCCAATTTGTACAATTTATTGTAAATAAAAGGCACATATTATTCTACTTAATTAAAAGTCAAAAAGTACTTAAATTTGTTCTGTTGCCACTAGACAATTAGCAGACTGAGTCAATTAAAGAAAATCAATCATATATATATATATATATATATATATATATATATATATATATATATATATATATATATATATATATATATATATATATATATATATATATATATATATATATATATATATATATATACATATATGTATATAATTAAAAATATAATTAGATTAAATTAAGAGTACAATAATTGGCTATTTATTAACTACTTGTTCTATTATTGAAAAGAAAACACAACAGCAACAACAACAGCAACAACAACAATCAAAGGTACAAATATGGATTAAAAATTAAATTGTTTTCAATTAAATGCAAAATTTACTTGCTTTTTTCTACTTGAACAAATTTGAATAACTTGAGTTTAACATATTTTTGGTTCAACCTTATCACGTTAAACAATAATATTAATGGAGGTCAAATACAAATATAATTATAATAACAACAACAACAACAATAATAATAATAATAATAACGATATTACTTTTAATATAATTAAATAAAATCCTTTATTTAATAGTAGCAGTTAAATTTAATCCCGTCTACTGCAATAAAATATGTTTTTCCAATATTTTAGTAAATAAGGTATTACATTGATAAAAAAGCAGTAGTTGAGATTTGTTGATAAATGGAATATATATATATACAAATGATGAGCAATCATCTAAATGGGTAGAACATTTTAAAGAAGTACTTAATCAGCCTATGCCAAATACTCTCATAGATTTTGATAATGATAATGATATGAATGTGACTCAAAATCCGGAAATATGCATTGATGACATTTCTGTAACTGAAGTGATTTATGTAATTCAAAGGTTGAAAAACAATAAGGCAGGAGGACTTGACGAGATAACTGCAGAGATGCTCAAACAAGGAGGTGATGTTGTAGCAAGTGAGCTTGCTCATTTATTTAATGTTATATGGCATAATGAACAAGTTCCAAATGATTGGCGGCAAGGAGTAATTGTTACTCTTCCCAAAAAAAGAAGTCTGAATAATTGCAATAATTGGCGCGGAATAACCTTATTGTCTGTTCCTGGTAAGGTGTTTTGCAAAGTAATTTTAAATTGTTTAAGTAATGCAATAGATAAACACCTTCGAGAACAACAAGCAAGTTTTTTGAAAGGAAAAAGCTGTATTGAACAAATACTGACCCTTCGTAACATTATTGAGCAAAGTCAAGAATTTGAGCAATCACTAACAATCAATTTTATTGATTTTATGAAAGCTTTTGACAGTGTTCATCGAGAATCTTTGTGGAAAATCGTTAAGTTTTACGGAATACCGTTAAAATATGTAAATATTATGCGTTCGCTATACCAAAATTCAAGTTGCTGTGTTCGAACAAAAAGTGGTTATACTGCTATGTTCGAAATTGTCACGGGAGTACGTCAAGGATGTATTTTGTCACCGTTTTCGTTTCTTCTGGTAATTAATTTTATTATGACTCAATCCATGAATAATTTGTCTTATGGTATCAAATGGAACCAAGGCAGATTAACGGATTTGGATTTTGCAGATGATATTGGTCTACTCAGTGAAACACCAGAAATGATGCAAAATATGACAACACGACTCAGTGATATCATTTCTCGTATTGGCTTACGGATTAATTGTTGAAAGACAAAAGTGTTGTGCATAAAGTCAAACAATGATTTGCCCATCAAAATTAGTGAACCAAATATTGATACTGTTGATTCCTTTACATATCTGGGAAGCATCATTGGTAAAGACGGACAAACCGAAATTGATGTTAAAGCCAGACTTGGTAAGGCAATGGCAGTTTTCCATAGACTCAAATCAATATGGTCATGTTCTTCCATTTGCCTAAAGACAAAACTTTGTTTGTACGCATCAATAATTATTTCTACGGCAATATATGGAAGTGAAACGTAGAAACGTACAGACAAGATTGATAAGATGGTGGATGTATTTCATCGCCGGTGTCTTAGAAGTATTTTAAACATTACCTGGCGCGATCACATTTCAAATAATGAGATCATGAAAAAAACTGACTCTCGTTTACTCCATGACATCATTACAATTAGACAAAGAAAATTACTTGGTCAAATTCTACGTTTACCGCCCGAAAGACCAGCAAGAACGGTTTTGGAATGGACAATTGTAAATGGTAAAAAAAGGTTGGCAGACCAAAGAAAACTTGGCTAAGAACTATTCGGGAAGATCTAATTGAAATGAATGTTTCATGGGCACAAGCAAAACGTTTGGCAGAATGTTCAAATACATGGAAACATTTTGTTATCTCATGTTCTCTTTGAATTACGAAACTTTGATGTTAATTTTTTGCTGTAATTGTTATCTTATTGCCCCATGCTTATTTTTTTTAAAGCAAAAGGGTTTTGTAATAATATATATATATATATATATATATATATATATATATATATATATATATATATATATATATATATATATATATATATATATATATATATATATATATATAATGCCAATATTACTAATAATGGTTTCAATAAAAATTATTCTTACTTTACACTAATTAACTGAAAAATAGAATCGGCTTTCTTTAATAACAATGCTTTTAGATTGTTCAATTCAGTACAAAAGATGGTTTCAAATTTAATTAACAGGAATTTACAACATCTAAGTAACTTTTTCAACAAGTGTCAAATGTAATGGAGGTAGGTGAAGCGCTGGACAGCATCAGTTTAATTCCCATTGTCGGTACGAAGTCTAAGTCCTTATTCAATCTCCACTTGCTAAAATATATTGCATTTTAAACTTTCAAACAATACTTGAAAATAAAATTATACAAACTTGTATTTTGAAAGTTTTAATTTATGAATCAATAATTTAAGTAAATAGACAAATTAAAGCGTTATTTTATTTTGATTTGATTTTTATAAGTTATGCAATATTTGTCATTGCAGAAAATTATTATTATTTTAGAAAATAAGCCTATCGCTACAACGCTCAACTTGGACCTCGGTGGACATGGGTTCAAATCTCACCACCGGCACTAAATGCGGGCCTACATTCGACTATGCTAAAACGTCCATTGCCGAAAGATGTTTTCTGCAAAACCGGGGTGGTCTAGCGGTACAGCGCTCGAATTCGGACCTCGGTAGACATGGGTTCAAATCCCATTGCCGGCACTAAAATGCGGGCCCACGTTTGGCTTTGCTAAAATGTCCACTGCTGAAAGATGCGTTTCCCGTAAAACATTCAAAGTAGCAAACATAAAATAAAAAATAAAATAAAATAAAAAAACATTCAAAGTAGTAAAAATAAATAAAATGAAAATAACATGCTTGGCTTTCATTTCGGTGTTATTAATACGACTGATAGTTGTAATAATAGTAATAACAATAATAATAATAATTATTATTATTATTATTGTTATTATTTCATTGTAACATCGTCATTATTATTATTATTATTATCACAACAGCTGTGATTACAAATTTATAATTAGTTCTTCGTTCAATTGAATACTACAAATGAGATGGTAATAATAAAAATAATTTAAATTCTTATGTAAAATATTCTTCTATTCTATTTTTTGCAAGCAATTAGCATCTGTGTTTTTAAAATAATTTAAGTTTACTACTCCAAGTGTACAACCCCAAATACATTGGGTGGTCTTCACTGGTAGGTATTATACAATTTGTTTTATTATTATTATTATTATTATTAGTCTTATTATTATTATCATCAAGACTTGAATTTGGGACACCGTCTCAGTGTACATAAGTTAGTGATTGTATTGCAACTATTTTGTACAATGTAGCTTACTAATTAAAACATTTATTAATTAATTGAATAATGTCCATTTTGTGTGTGTAAATATTTGGTTTTGTTTTGAAACTTTTAATTATCTCTTCAATAATAAATATGTGCGTTTTTTACTTTAAATAACTATTTACTTTAGTTCTAAATTAATAATATTTTTCTTTATAAATAAAAATCCCAAAGTTGAATTTGTAGTACTAATCATTGTTTCAAAATCAGACCGCTTTGAAGAACACATGGGACAACGCAAGATTGTCCCCATCTAATTGTGCATTAATTTTTTGGCTTTGAAAATGGTGCATATAAAAGATTGAAGTTCTATTTGGATTTCGCCAAACTCCGTTATTAAAATTATTCTGTTTGCATTTATTTGTTGTAATTTAATAAAATGGTGTCCTCTTGTTGCGGTTTTAGCAATATTTTTTTCAGAAGTCAGATTGCTAATCGGTCTTGTTGACTCCGCCTAGTTTGGATTAGAAATAATTCAATCTAGCCAGTCCCAAGCCTGGATAAAGGAGGAGGGTTTGAGCAAGAAGTTAGCAACCTGGCCTCTGTAAAAATTTATACTGCTGCGGAAACAATGAAAAATGACGTCATTCCAGCAAACAACAACGTTTCTGGATGGCAAAGTTATCAGATGACAAGGTTGAGTGAAAGCCAAAAGAAATCGCAATCTTCGATTTGCAGAATATTTAATGCCAACGAGACTTTGTTATTGCTGTTGTTGTTTTGCTGTAATTGTTGTCTTATTGCCCCATGCTTATTCTTAAAGCAAAAGGGTTTTGTATATAATATATAACTTGTTGACGGATGCACTGTGTGTTAGCTTCTAATTTAAATAAATAATATTAAGACGTAGAAGTGAAGATGTTTTAATAGTTGTTAAAATTATTCAAATTAAACAATAGAAAAAATAATACTATTAAAAGAAAGCTAAAAGTTATTGACATTTATGAAAAGATTTGGGGAGAAAAGATTGAGGTGATGCGGTCATATTCTATAAAAAAGAAAGAAAACTACGTAACAAAGCAAATATTGGCAATAGAAAAAACGGAGATCTACCAAAGGAAAAATGTTTAGGTTGCTTAGAAGCAAATGTAAAGAGAAAGAGGCTGGTAAAGATTAACCCAGCTAAGCAGAACCCAATGGACAATGCTGACCAAAAACAACGACCTCTTGTACAAGAAGGAAAAGTTGTAAAATAAAAAAAGGAATATAACTCTTTATTGTAATTTTTAAGGCTTGTGATTTTGTCTTAGTGCACATGACTTTTGAATATACGTTAATTTTTGAGTTTTTTAGTTTGTGAACTTTAATCTTATTTTATTTTCAGACTGAAGTTACATACTGCTAATTGTATCGTATTTTTATAAGTGTACCTATTTTTTATGCTGAAAACTACTTCTACCAAAATATCTAAGCAAATAATAATAATAATAATAATTTAAAAAATCATTCACTTACTTGTTAGCACTAGTATCGTGCAGTATTTGAGGTGATTAAGCCATTAGCATTAATCAGATTCCCTATATATATTTACAGGGTCAGTTTTTAAGTACTTGTAGATCAATTGCTAAAGCATTGGCCTAACGTCAAATAGAGTGCAGTAAGATGGTTATCATTTTAGTATTTCCATGTTTGCAAAGGTTATCCAAACGATTATCTTCCATAGTTGTATAGATACACAACAAATGTGAAAACATGATAAAGTTGTTGAGCTAATGGATGACACTTTTGTAAAGACGCCAATCTACTGACTTTTTGTAGAAATTGAATGATTTGATCAACCAGCTGTTTATTTTACTACTTTAAGTGTTTTACGGGAAACATGTTTAGCAGTTAACATTTTAACAAAACCGAACGTGGGCTTACATTTAGTGCCGGTGGTGAGGATTGAATTCGAGCTGATAGCTGTACCGTTAGATGACCCCAGCATAGTTTAAGAACCCCTAAGTGTATACCTACATTCATCCATCAAGAGTAAAATTCAGTTATTCAACTGTGAATTTGTTCTTTGATATGCGTTAATTTAAATCGATAATAAACCACATAAAAATACGAAATTACCAGAAATTAAAATTATATAGACATTACTCAATTTATAATATTGTGCAATAATAATAATAATAATAAAATAATAATAAGACTAAACAAAAAACTTGCCATATAGATTATTAAACCAGTGCAGTATACCAGGACCTATATGGTGAAAGTCCTAGTGAAAGGAACCATTTACATGTTAAACCGGCAACAACAGACAACATTGGATGACAGTGGGTAATAAGCCTTGATCAGATTTATTATAAATTATCAAATTACAAGGTTTATTTCAATCACTCGTAGACCAATTGCTAAGGCTTTGGCCTAACACCAAATAGGGTGTGGGTTTGAGTTCGTGCGAGACTTGAAAGGGGTATGCACTGCTGATTATTCCGAACAACTCTACGGTGTTCCTGGTTAGCTCAAACCAAGTGGATCTATCATTTAGTAAAATTGACAATTATAATATTTTCACTCCCGATAATAAATTATACTTTTATTTGATACCTTAATTATTGTTTTAGAAATGATTGTTTACTTGTCCCATTTAAACCATAAAACACTTTTTAACGAATAAGCAGGATGTCATTAACTAATTGGATTCAGTAAATAATGATTACGCCAAATTTAAACCGATATCTACTAACTATTGAAAAGCATATAACTTTGTTTGAAATTATAATAGATTAAGTATTTTACTTAGTTTATTTAATTTCTACATAAACTTTAATTAAATTTGACGTCAACCGGATACTTTTTATCTTAATTATTTAAAAGCACTAAAATATTAATACTTTTTGTTTATAATTAATTAATTAATTAACTGTGATTAGTAAGGGGTTAAGTTATTGCACAATACTTACTTTGGTAAAAAAATATAATTCTAATTCTATTATTTTTGTTTGAATTATAAAAAGAGCCCATTGCTTTAAATATAATTATCCTCAATTTAAACGAAAATGAAAAAATTAAGTCCTTATCAAAAGAAATCTAAAAGTCATTGAAGTTTGTAACAAAATGTTTTAAAAAAGATTGATGCAGTACGGTCATATTCTACAAAAGAAGAAAACAATGTAAAAAGGCTAATATTGTCAATAGAAGTAGAAGGTAAAAGCAACAGAGGTCTACCAAAGTGATCTTCTCTTTGTAAAAGCAGATGTGAAGGAAAAAAGGCTGGCAAAACATTTTTATCAATGTAATTCCTTATTTATTAAAATATCGGAAAAACATATTCCACTGTAGTAGACGGGATAAAATTTAACTGCTGCTATTAAATGAAGGATCTTATTTAACTATATTAAAAGTATTATTATTATTATTATTATTATTATTATTATTCTTTATATTATTATTATTATTGCTAGAAATATTATTAACTCTACTGTAACCAGTTTATGCCCTTAACAGCCTGAATTGTCTAAAAAATAAATAGTGTTTAAGAAATAACAAGAGAACGCGATTTTAGTAAACTATGGTAAAGCAGTGAAAGTATGATTTCGATAACAAAGTTGAGTAAAAGCCAAAATACTGCTTAATTTCAAATATACAGAATTTTTAATACTGAACATCTGAAACACGATTACATGGAACAATCTCGTTACTCCACTTTTTTAAATACAAGGTTTTGATTTTGATAACAGTAAACTTTTATTACTATTATTATTATTATTATTATTATTATCATTTATTTTTATTACTGTATTTTTAATCTCTTTTTGTCTTGTCAATAGGATTTTTAAAATATTGATTTAATATATTTTTGTTTTAAATAATTTAACAGTAATAATATATATTCTGTATCATTGATGTAATGTGTATACTTGTTTCAAATGCCTATAAAATTATACTTTGAATAAAAATATTTTTTAAAACATTTATTTATCAATGTTGCCCTGTAATGAATCATAATAAAAATTATAAAAGAATTTACATATAAACGATTATTATGTTTTATTTATGTTTGTGGATAAAAAAGAATGCTTCTAATATAAATTATTTGCAATTATTCTATTTATTTGAAAAATAAATTAAACAAAATCTTAAATTTCTTAATTTACCATTTGGACTAAATTGCACAATTTTGTTGATTGAACTGATAAATAAAATTCATTTGCAAGATTTTGTGTTATTTAGCTGTTTTGTTATTATTATTATTATTATTATTCATTTTATCTATTTTGGTTAATGACGTGATCATCTCTTTATTATTTTCCATATATATACGATCGATTTTGATGGCTTGATAAGCGTAACAAACGTTAAAAAATAACGAAGTTTTATGGCTAGTAGACGGCATCCTTGTGATGTCGCCACTGTTCGCAAAGATTGACGAGGCCGCCTGAATTTTTGTTAAGGTTATCTCCGTTAGCCCAAAGGCTACATATATTATGCGTATAAGTTAAGATACCTTCTAAATATCCATTAAAGCGGAAGCCCAATTATACCTCTGTGCATTTAGTCCCTGCTGTTATTTGTTTAGATGTCTACTGGCACCTAGTCCAGGATGCAGCACGTTGAGGAGGAACAGTCAGGAATATCACCATCATTAAAAATTAAGACTTTATAAGCATTATTTAAATCCTTAGAATTATTAACAACTTTTTACTATTCTCATTATTATTAATATTAATAATAATAGGAATATAGTCACCTTAAACGCTTTAATAGAAGTACATTCAGCACTATAAAATATACTTAATTAAGGTTGTACAATAATTGCAAAGTTAAAATCAAAAAAGTTTCATTTATAGAAAACGTTTTATAGATCGCTCAAACCGTGTATCCATTTTCAATCATAAAATGTGGCGTACGTTTTGTGTTGTTTCTGGTTTTTACAGGTTTAATTAAAGTGCCACAATCTTACCTGATTCAAGTCCTACTACTAGCAGTAAACAAGAACTTCAAAATGTTCATATTATTTAATTTTAAACCCTGAAAATAAAATAAATTAATGACGTGCAATTACTTTTTGTCTATTTTTTTAATTATAATTTATCCATTTATTTATTTTTACTACTTTGAATGCTTTACAAGAAACATCTTTTAGCAGTAGACATTTTAGTGAAATCAAACGTGGGCCCGCATTTAATGCCAGTAGTAGGATTCGAAGCCCGATGCCCACCGAGGTCTAAATTCGAACGCTGTACCGCCAGACCACCCCGGCATTATTAGTAGTAGTAGTAGTGGTAATATTAGTATTAGTATTTTACTACCTTAAATGTTTTACAAGAAACATCTTTCAGCAGTGAGCATTTTAGCAAAACCAAACGTAAACCCGCCCTAAGTGTCGGTAGTGGGCATTGAACTCAAATTCAATTCAAGCGCTATACCGCCGTGTCCAACGTTCCAGTGTGATCCAAAGGTACATTGTTTGACTCAAACTTGAATAAGCATAAGTTTAAATGACACTCATAGTACTAAAAATAGCCCCTGATTGGTTTTGCAACATTTTTACTTGCTAGCAAATGTTGCCTATTACAAACAATCAAGTAGTAACAACAACGAAACAAAAGTTCGGCTAACAAAACAGCGTCACTGTTCACAAAAAGTGACGTAATTTGTTGATTAATTTAAAAAACCAGTATTTAGTGTCAGTAACCAAACTTGAATTCCTGCCTACAAATTCAACAATTTAGCTCACGTTCAGCTTTGCTAAAATATTTACTACCAAAAGATGTTAAGGTAGCAAAAAATAGTAGTAATAATAATAGCAATAATGCTGGGGTAGATTAGCGGTACAACACTCAAATTGGGCCAGGTAAACATGGGTTCGAATCTCACCACCGGCCCACTAAATGCGGGCCCAGGTTTGGCTTCGCTAAAAATGTCCACTGCTAAAAGATGTTTCCCGTAAAACGTTCAAAGTAGTAAAAATAAATATATAAATATGGATATATTTAGCGTCATTAGTAAAACTTAAATTCCTATCTACAAATTCAACAATTTAGTTATTGTGATAGTTTAAAATTGTACAAAAAATTGATAAATTGAAATATATTTTTTCTAATTGTAAAAAGGCTTAACACGTCTTAGTTAATTATATATATATATATATATATATATATATATATATATATATATATATATATATATATATATTCTAAATTTTCCATTTTTTATATCGTATAAAAAGTATTTAACAATTAATTTTTAATTTAAAAATAACTTCCAAAAGCACTTTAAGCTAATTAAATGATTTTAAATATAAAAAATATTTTTGTACGTTTTCATATAATTATGTTGTCTGCAAATTATTTATCAATTTTATGTAATTAAAACCCCAAATGTGTATCCTAAATAAGAGAAGCTAATTGAATTTGGATGATTTTTTGAAAATTAACTCATTATTTACAGTAATAAATTTGCCATTTTTAATTACTGTCAATTATTGCATAATACTAATAATACTAATAATAATAATAATAATAATAATAATAATAATTAATAATAATAATAATAATAATAATAATAATAATAATAATAATAATAATAATAATAACGATAATAATAATAATAACCACTATGCTAATTATTCATCTTTATAATTTTTCCATTTTGGATAGATTAATTACGCTAAAAAACAACAACAAAATAAATAACAATTTTTTTCTAATTATTTAAATGATTATTTATTTATTATAAATAAAATTTATATATTTTTGGTTCATGTTTATTGACAGACAGTAGAACAAATTTGGTCAATAAGTTTTATTATTAATTTATTTTAAATGAAGATTGTGTGCCGGGGTGGCCTGGCGATAGAGCATTCGACTTGGACCTGGTGGACATCGTGGTTCGAATCCCAACGCCGCCATTAAAATACGGGCCTACGTTGGACTTCGCTAAAATGTCTAGTGCTGAAAGATGCGTTTCCTGTAAAACATGCAAAGTAGTAAAAATAAATAATTAAAATAATCAATATGTTAATACATCTTTTTAATGTACTTTTAAACAAGTACATTAGATATATATATATATATATATATATTGAATTTAAAATATTTCATATAATTTTTAAATTATTTTTTTTTTAAAAAGGACTAAAATACAGAAATTTGTTTATAAAAATAATTTCATCCGTTATAATAAAGAATTCAAGATAATGAAAAATATTTGTAGATTATTTAAAATTTGTTTCTCATAAAACATTTAGAGTAATAAACAAAATTAAAAAGTTAAAAAAATTAATAAATACATTTTCACCGTAAGTCAAAGAAATACACCGCCGAAAAATAGTATAAACAACAGCTTGCAGCTTTTATTTTTCATAAAGAGTCGTTGTTTTTACTCAGTTTCTTGTTTCGTTTTATTTTGTAGAAAATCAATTTGAAATATTATGGCTATTGAATAGTTTCGGCGTAAGTTTTTACTGCCAGATGCCCTTTCTACCACAAAGCCTTCTCTTTTATCCAGGTTTGATATTGCCTACATTGTTTTATTTCCAATCTTTTTAAAGTACAGTTACAAAATAAACTATGTATGTGTAGAAATGTATATAGAAATGAACCAATCTAACCAGTCTTAAGCCTGAATAAAAAGGGATAGTTTAAGTACAAAGTTAGCAACCTGGCCTTTATAAAAAAATTAATATTGCACAAGAAATCAACGCTATTGCAGCAAACAACGATAAAAAAGTGATAGCACAGCGGGGTTTCAATGAAAGCCAAAAAACGTTTAAATATTTGATTTGTAAAATCTTCAATTAGACAGAGAAAAGTATTTGGTCAAATTCTACATTTACCGCAGAAACAATTTTAGAATCGACAAGTGATTATAGCAAAAATGGTTAAAATAGACTACTGAAGATGTAGCTAAGAACCGTTTGAAAAGATTTAATTAAACTAAATGTTCTATAGAATTGAACAAAAAATTTAAAACAACATTTTAGAACATACGGAATTATTTTGTTGCTTTATATTCTTCTCAAATTATGAGACCACGTTGCTGTTTTTACTGTCACTATTGTTTAGTTGCTCTGTGCTTAATGTAAGCTATAGGGCTTTGTAATATATAATAATATATTATTATTATTATTATTGTGCTAGTGACATTTTTTTAATCAAATAATACATGGAAAAAACACCTTAAAAAATCAATCAAAATTAATTAATATCTTTTGACATCTTCTCTTTCCCCAACGTATATTGTACCTTTGATTATAATATTTTTAACTTAAAAAAGAACTTGTTTCAATGTCAATCATAAAGCTGATGAATAAATGACAAATAATATTTAATCAATTAAATATATATATATATATATATATATATATATATATATATATATATATATATATATATATATATATATACATTATGTAAATTGTATAAATAATAAACCATTCTATTTGCATTGTGAATTGAATAAAAACGAACACACACGCTTTTAGTGCACTTTGAAATAAATGCTAAATTTCCTTTTCAATGTATTTTGAACAAAAATACCTTTTTCAGGTAAACAAAACTTTTTACAGACACTAATTGATACGTTTTTATCTTTTTGAAAAAAATTAAAATAATAATATGTCCAATGTTTAACATTTTTTTATAATTGTCAATTATTTTATTTTAATTTATTTATTGCACAAATGTTTATACTTCATTCTAGATTTTATTTTTTATGTATGTATACTTTAAATTGTGCTTAATTGCAATAAATCACATGTTTGCATATATAAAATTAAAGTTTTCGTTTGTATTTTAAATGGATTTTTTTTTTCAAAAAGAGGATTATAACTTATTGTATTATGAACTTGTGCAATGGTTTTTAAAATTTGCATAATTTAAATTATCAACTTAATTTGTAGCAAAATTTAATTATTTTTTATGAAAAACATATTAAAGATGCAAATTGGGAAATAGAAAATAATAGGATCATAGTAATTGTTAGCATTACATGCTTTATAGCCAGTACAAACTTTATTTAACTAGTTAATCCAAAAAAAACATTATTTTTTTAACGGATTAAGTCGTATTTTTGGTTAATATTTTTTTCTATTGTTTGCGATGAAATTAAAATATATTATAATTTGAATGAAAAAAAAACTAATTTTTTGATTTTCAAAATGATAAAAAAATTAAATTAAAATAATTTAAATTAGATTTTTATGCATCTTAATAATCTTTTCCTTTTTAACTAATTGAACAACACAGACAAATAAAAACATGTATAACATTATGAACTAAATTAGTTGGATGTCTAATGTGAAGAATTTGTCTAACAATACAGCATTCAATTTGAACCTGGCACTAAATGCGGTCCCCCACGTTCAGCTTTACCAAAATGTCCATTGCTGAAAAATGCTTTTTTCGTAAAACATTTAAAGCAGTAAACATAAATATATAAATACTAAAAATTGGCTGTTGCAAGATAAGTAGCTTTTCAACACCTGATATTAATATGGGGTAGGAAACATTTATTGTCAAATATTATAAGGGTTTAGATTATTAAAATATTAGAGGGAACAATGGAAAACCAAAATTAAAATTATGGAAAGGATAGATAAATGAAGTAAATCAGATGAGTAAATCAAATAAAAATTGTCAATATTGAGATTAAATATTGTCTATATGAATCAATTGTAATTTTTATAATAAATAATTTTTATATATTATTTTTTAAATTCAATTTTTCATTGTTACAAACTTTTTCTATAAAACACTTTTTACAATTGTTTCATTTAATTGAACTTTTTGTCAAAATCTTTGTTTAATTCCAATTATTTTTTGTTAAACAACTTGTAGTCTATCAACCTTTTATTTTATTTTTTTTTACTTTAAAACCGTTTTTAAAAAAAACGTATTTTATGAAAAAACCTTTTAATATGTGGTCTAGCGGTACAGCGCTCGAATTTAGACCTCGATGGGCATCGGGGTTCGAATCCCACCACCGGCCTACTAAAATGCGGGCCAACAATTGGCTTTGCTAAAATTTCACCACTGCTGAAAGGCATGTTTTATTTAAAGTAACAAACATTTGATTATTGAACTGTTTTATGCTGAAATTAATAAAATGTATGTTAAATAAATATTTAAATTTTTATTATTTTGTCAAAATACATTTTTTGTATTTTTAAAACAAATAATTGTTTTAGCACAGTTTAGAAATTCATTATGTGTAAAAAAACGTTTTTAATGAAGTTATCAAACTTTTAATTATTCCAATTTTTTAATGTTTTATTACTTAAATTTAAAATTTATTTATAAAGTAATTTATTTTAATTATTGTTTAGTTTAAATAAGTGTTTTTACTTTGACATTTTTGCTACTTTAAATATTTTTCCAAAAAACATCTTTCAGCAGTGGACATTTTGTTTATATGTTTTATTTATAAGCAAATTAAGAAATTTAAAACAATTTATTCTTTAAAAACAATAGTTTAAAAAATCAAGTAAATTTGATTAAAAATACGGTCTAATTAATTTATTAGAGCTGTACCACAAAGCTACTTGTGGACTCAAACTTGAATGGGTATGGTTTGAACGCTACTACTGGCACCAAATGAGGGTCCCTGTTGTCTTTACGGGGACATTTAAACGAAGCCAAACGTAAATATACATTTGGCACCGGTGATGTGAATCGAATACATACTTATCCAGGTTCGAGTCAAGTGTCGTACCACAGACCAAAAAATGTTTTCACTATATATTTAGACAAACAAAATTAGGATAAAAATTAAGAATGGACTTTTGATTGCTAAACATTGTGAACAAATTGAACATCATTATTAATTTGATTGCGCTATTTTAAATAATCATTTGGATTGTATTCAGTGACTTTAGCAATTATACAAATCCCAAAACAATGACAGGTAGACGTGTACCATTTAACTGTAAAACAACATTATTCTTATTAACAATGTAGAAAATGAATAAAATCACATAATTTGAAAGTGTGATTAACATTTAATAAGGTAAAATTGATTGTATTAAATGAAACCAGTTATAGAAATTGGGTTTTTTTTTAAACGAATTAGATTTATATCATTTGCTTTTAGAAAACCGTTTTTTGCATAAATTATAAACCCTATGCCATGGATTTAATTATGTTTTTATATTTTTACTACTTTCAATGTTTTACACGGGAAGCGCACAGTAGACATTTTATTAAAAAACCAAACGTGGGCCCGCGCATTTAATAGATCGGTGGTGGGATTCAAATCCCGATGCCCATTTAAATCCAAGTCCAGCGCTGTACAGCTAGACCAACTCGGCTTAAGGTATATAGTTTGGTTGGCACATATTTGTGTCATACGACCGTTACTAAATGCGAGCCCTTACGTTTACAGTTTTGCCAAATGTTCATTTACTACAAAATAATCCAATAAAAACCAATTAAACTTAATAGATAAATAAATTCGTTAAGAGTGAAGCTGATAAAAGAAGCACGATTGACAATATCAAATTTTTGATTTTGTTTTTAAATAAATTAAGTTAATCTAGTGTCGTATATTTTGGGTTTAATAATTTTCATGTTTCATAATACTGTCAAGAGCTATTTCTCTTGTAAAATTAGTTCATCGACTCCCCTTATTCGACAATTATTTTCTTGTCATAAATTAAGCTGTCTGACATTATTATTATCAAATGCAACATAGTATAAAGAAGAGAAGATGGAAAATAAACCGATATAGCCAGTCCCAGTTCTAAATTAAAAAGGAGGGTTTTAATGACAACTCCTCTTCTATTCAAAAACTGACCTAATTGGTCGTATTCATTTCGAATACATATTTAAAAACCCAACTGTTTATTACAATTCCCGAAAATTACGTAATATTGCAATTGTAATTATGCAAAGTACACACCATAATTACGTACAACAGCATCTAATTGCATCTAGTCATAAAAGTCCAAATGTTTTAGCAACAAATTACTTATTTTTAAATACAATTTATAAAATAACCAATTACAAAAATAAACACAATAATTTTAATTAATCTCATTATGTGTATAATATATATGCATTTTCGATTAAGTTTAATGATTTACCCAAAATATATATTTGCTAACCATCTGCTTCGCAATTTAAAATTTTTAATCCCGTAAATTAAATAATAATAATGCACTAAATTAATTGACGATAAAAATTGTTATTTTCTACAATTACTGTGTGTGTGTGTGTGTGTATGTATATGTATCCGATCAGAAAATAAACGTTGCATAAAAATTTTTTTTTAATGTTTATTACTTGGAATGTTTTGACAAGAAACATGTCTTTCAGCAGTGGACATTGTGACGAAGCCGAACGTAGGAGCACATTTTAGTGGGTCGGTGATGGGATTCGAACCAATGTCCACCGCTAAACCAATTAAATTTTAGAATTTTGGGAAACAAAGTTATTTGTTCGAGAACAATTAATAATAGTAGACAGGCACTCGACTCAAACTTACGTGAACATGACTTTGATTCTTGCAACCGGCACTAAATCCTAGATTCCCTTTGTTCCACTTGCCTAAAAATGTTTCCAATAAAACATTCGAAGCAGCAACAACCAAATAAACTCAAACCTGGATGAGCATTGGTTCGATTTCTACCAACAGCCCACTAAAATGTGGGTTTACGTTCGGCGTCGCCACAATGTCCACTGTCCTGTCAAAACATTCAAAGTAGTAAAAATTATATATATATATATATATATATATATATATATATATATATATATATATAAGTAATTCCGCTGCGGGATCTTATCTAAGATTCTTTTTAAACTTAAATTTCTAAAACGTTTGTTATTTGTTACATTTGATTTTTTTAGGTTATTATTATTATTATTGTTTTTGTTGTTGTTTAAATGTTTTACAATAAACATTATTTAACAAATAAATGCTTTAGCGTAGCTGGTGATTGTACTCAAACTTGTTCTTAATCAAGTTTTGTCTAGCGCTGTGTAATTTTTAATAATTTAATTTGGTTAACTTTGTTTTAAGCAATTACATCTCGAATAATTGCAGATTTCAAACATTTTCACTTAATAAACAAGTACTATTTAAAATAAAATGCTGTTTTAACATAATAACAGTAATAATAACAAGCAATTTTTACTTATATTTTTTCTTAATTTAATTTAAATTATATTTTTAACTTTAATACAATTTGTAGCAACTTTTTTATTAATCATTAAACAAATGGGGAAAAAATTATAATAACTTGTTTTACAAATTAACTAACTGCATCAAATCACAAATGGACATTTAATAAATTTTCCAAAAGAACGTTTGTACAAAATATGATTTAATTAACTATTTTTTTAAATAATAAATTTAAATCTTCAATCTGTGGTTTGGTTAATTAATTTCATTTTGTAGTTATTATAACGTTAATTATTTATTTTTTAAAATTCCTTAATTGAACCAAAATTATTTCATTTTTTTATGTTTGATTAAGTTTTTTCTTTTTACTTAAATAAAATTTAAGTACCATTAATTCTTTTATTTATGTTTGTATTGGATTTAACTGGGTTTTTTTTGTTTTTGAGAATACTAATAGAAATATTGTAGATAAAAAAATATATGCAATGACATTATCATTATTATTTATTATTATTATTATTATTATTATTACCATTATTACTGTTATTAATATTGTTATTGTTGTTATTATTATTATTACTGTTATTATTAATAATATAAATCTTTTTTACATGTAATAAACGCCTTTTTTTCTAATTGTGCATACTACAAACGTTTAATTAAGTAAAAACGTAGTAGATGTACTTAAGTTGCGCAGTAATTAAGTAGCTAAATGGTTACTCAAAAGGACACAGCTTTATACATTTGACTACATACACAGAGGCTAGTTTTTATATTTACAACCAATATCAATTCACAGATAAATGTTTTACAGGCAACCATTTCAGAAAGTGATTAAAAAAATACACGTTCTAAATCTCCTTTATTTCTTTTTAAAGACGATTTAAAAGTCACACTTGTGGCAAACAGCTGATTTGACTATTTGCATAAAACAAGTCTACACACATTTGAAATAAACTGTAGTGCTACAGTGGTACAATGCTAGATTCGAACTAGGATGAACGTGGCTTAAAACTGTCACTATTTTTCTTCAAATACTTAAGTAACAACAATTTTAAAAAGTGCCTGTTGTCTTTTATAGCTGCACCAATTGTCCAATTGTGTAGCGTTCCAGTACTCGACTTGAATCTCGGGTAAGCACAGGTTTTTGATGATGGGTGACCTTGTAGTTAAGAAATACAGTTGCCGTGGCAGTCTAGTAATACAGCCTTAAATTTAAAGTTGAATGGGCATGGGTTTGAATACCAGCACTGACATTAAATGCGGACTCCCGTTTGGCTTCTTTAAATGTTCATTTGTTGAAAAATGATTCCCGTAAAACATTCAAAACAATAACAATCAAATAACGTCAAATGTTTAATGTATAATGATGACCTGTTACTACGTTTTTTATTCTAAATAAAATAGTCGTAAACTTCAACTAACAGTAATGATTATTACTATAACACTACTACTACTACTACTACTACTACTAATTATTATTATTAGTAGTAGTAGTAGTAGTAGTAGTAGTAGTAGTAATAAAAAGTACTAGTAGTATTATTATTATTAGTATTAGTATTATTATTATTATCTTATACAATTACTTCAATTAATTCAAACATAAAAAATAAATTGCCTTATTGCATAAAAAATATTCTAATGATTGTCACTTTCTCTAGTATTTGTAATAATTGTTTAATTTTAATTTATACTAAACAAAATATTGTTGCATTAAACGTTGCTTTAAAATTTGACAATTAAAGACACACTGGTTAATATTGTCGTTATTATTTCCCATTTTATTTCTTTTATCTAAAAGCAGATTGTTTGCTAACAACAATTTAATTTATGTAGTTACTTAATTCAAACAATGGTTACAAATAAACCAAAGCGTTGTTTTGCAAATAAACACTAGTAATTCCACTTGTGTGCTTTATTTTATTTTATTTGTAAAAACTAATATATATATATATATATATATATATATATATATATATATATATATATATATATATATATATATATATATATAGGCAATGTATAAGTATGCAAAGTTGTTTAATGGAAGACAAAATTCAACTTAAATCTCTGCATTGGGGTTCAATTTAATTGTGATTGTTTGATTAGTAAAAATAAAAGAAATTTGTTAACAGTTTTTTTTAAGCCAACATAATTATTTTTTATTTTTATCCTCATTATTATAATGATTATGATGATGATGATTATTATTATTAATCAGCAATTTCTAATTACTTCTTACAAGTGTAATTATATCCCAAGAGTATATGCGCACGCATATTTATATATATAAACACCAATTTATTTTGTTGCCTCTTACTTCATTCAACACAAACAGTTTGCAATTTGTCTGAATTAAATTTAATTATTTTATTACTGTGTTTCCTTTATCAGTTAGTACATTCATTTTATAATTAGCAAACAATACAAATCAGTATATAAGTGCATGTATATAAATTGCAATAATTAATTACTTTTGAGGTTAGAAGACTATTAAGTTTATTTTATTATTTAAACAAGATAATGAATAAACGAATGAATAAATAATTAACATATGTTACATTTGAATTTAATTAAGTAATTAACTCATAATAATAATAATAATAATAATAATTGGGTTATCCAATAAAATAAACTATTTATTTAATTATAAATATACTGTTTCTTATCTTTCTAATTGTGTTTGTTTGCTGTTTTATACATCCAAATGCCTTTAGCATAATGTACAAATTAGAATAAAAGAAGTTGAGTTAGACAATGTTAAATATTTCTATATATCTATTCAGCCTTTTATTTATTTTTAATTAAAAAATAACAAATTATTGTTTACAAATAAATAAATATTTCCTTGTAATTGTTAAATTGTACCGTAAATGATAGAATGTAAGTAAACAAAATAATCAAAACAAAACACTTTTTTTTCTCAATAATTAACGGTTGGGTCAGTAATAGAAAAATTATTATTATTATTATTATCATTATTATTATTATCATTATTATTTATTATTTATTTTATTTCAAAACCCTACTGCTCTGAAAAGCTCCAAGAGAAACAAGATTGTTTCACGTAATTGTAGATTCCATTTTTGCTTTTCAAGACCATGCATATTGAAAAAGGGTTTCACACAAAACACCGCCGTTGGAATGATGTTGTTTTGTTTTTTGTTGCAGTTTTCTTAAAATAGTACCTCCTTGTTGTTTTCTAGCATTTTTTACAGAAACCAGGTTGCTAATTTTGCGTTCTCCCTTTTTAAATCAGACTTGGAACTGGTTGCAGTAAACAAAATAATAAACATTATTATTTATTGTCAAAATTACAATTTTTTATTACAAACATTACTTTATCAATATTTTATTTAGTTGTTTTGGTTTAAAAGTGAGCATGGAGCAATAAGACAACAATTACAGCAAAACAACAACAAAGTCTTGTTGTCATTGAAGATTCTGCAAATCGACGATTGAGCTGCCTTTCGGCTTTCACTCAACTCTGCCATCTGTGTAACTCTGTCATCCAGATACGTGCGATCACTTCTTTGCTGTTGGCTGCCGCAATGGCGTCTTCTTGATTGTTTCCGTAGCAGTATAATTTTTTTACAGAGGCCAGGTGGATAACCTTGCACGCTCAAACCCTCCTCCTTTATCCAGGCTTGGGACTGGCTAGATTGAATCATTTCTGATCTAAACTAGGCGCAGTTAAAGATAGCACAAAACTTTATTTGTTTCTATTCAATTTAATTTGTCAATTTTCTTTTTTATATTCTTTTCTTGTTGCTACTTTAAATGTTTTAGTAGGAAATGCGCATCTTTTGGCAATAGACATTTGGGCAAAGTCACACGTAGACGCGTACTCAGTAGGCCGGTGGTGGTATTCGAATCTATGCCCGAGCACTGTACCGCTCGACTACCTCTGTTAATTTTATGTTTTTTATAAATTCAAAAAATTAACAACCTTAATGTTAGTAATGTAAAATGAAAATTTTTATATTTAATCTTTTTAATAACGTACGTTATTGTTTTTTTGTAATAATGTATCTATCACTTTTCAGCATCATGACATAATTTGCATTATGATATCTATTTTATGCTTTTGTTACTACTTTGAGCATTTTGACAGGAATTTGCGCATTTTTCAGCAGTAGGGACATTTTAGTGAAACCGAACGTGATGGAATTCGAACCTATATCCACCCAGATTCGAGTCAAACGCAGTACTGCTAAACAAGACTTGCCAAACCAATACATCGTTTGTTAAGTATAAGTTTTCTTCTAATCGCCTAATGTAAAGTTTTTACAAAATTAACTAATAGACTTTTCGCGGCTTACAAAATAAAATTATTTTGTTTCGATTTTTACTAAACAATAATTTAAAGCATTAGGGGGGTTCTCTTTATAATTCCAAATAAAAATAAAAGAAGACGTAAGCTGTGAAATGAATTTACTTCGTATATTCTTGTCAGTCACAAACAACATTTTAGTATATACATACAAAAGAGGAGGTACAGATGACATGTAAGTTAGTACAACTTACAAACATACATGAGCACAAACATTACGACCAAGCTAAGTTCAATGTAGTGACGATCAGTTTTTGTGCACACAAAGCAGGTTTCAATGTGTGAATATAAACAGATTCGAGAATTTTTAACATATTCGAAGCGGGAGAAGTAATTAGCACTTTAAAACAATTTTTAAAGTTGATTTGATGTTTGGTTTGTAGTAAGTGACGTAATATGGAAGAAGTGCATGTGTGTTCACTTCCGTTTGACCTATTATCAATCCAGTTTGGAATGTGCTCTTTAGCCCGATTAGCTAAGTGACGCATTGTCCGACCAATGTACTTGTCACCGCAACTGCAAGTGAACTGATAAATGCAATGTAAAGCGGAAAATGTTGCATAAGCTGTTTTAATGCTTGTGTTTGTGTATGCTTGTGAGTTGTACTAACTTAAATGTCATCTGTACCTCCTTTTTTGTACATACATATATACTAAAATGCTATATGTTTGTGACTGACGAGAATATACGAAATGAATTTATCTCACATTTATACCTTCTTAAACAATAATTGTTTTTTTTTGTAAATTATATTTTTATAATTTTACGGTTATTGTCAGATTAGAATTGTCAGATTTACTTGAATAATAAATAATACTTCGTCACAGTCAACCAGGAGCACTGTACAGCTGTTTTATCCTTATTTGGAATTATCAACAGTGCGAATCTTCCAAGTTTTACACACAGATAAACTCGAACCCACGCCCTATCTGATGTTAGGCCAGCGCCTTAAACCACTGAGCTACGGGTGAATGACCTTGTACCTGTAAATTTATTATTTATTGTGGATCTGATCAATTCTAATTACCCAGTGTCCTCAAATGCTGCTACGTTAATACCGGTTTAGCAAGTGAGTGATTCCTTCCACTAGGATTTTACCATATAGGTCTTTGCATGTTTATTAATGGGTTTTTATAAGATTTTTATTTTAATTAGAATTATCAGATTATTTAAGTGAATCTGACAATTCTATATAAAATAAAATTTTTAACAAACCTATTGATAAATTTTTAAGTTGGCCAGTAATTTTGAATGTTGCTTCAAAAACATTTTCCATTAAACATTTTAGCAATAAAAACCAAATGAATAAATTAATGAACATTTACTGCTTTATAACACAAGTAATAGTTTCTAATTAATTGAACTTCACACAATTAATGAATTGACGAAAATTAACACCAAAAACTTTTTTTCAATTTAGTTTACTTAATTAATTTAGTATAATATAAACGTTTTGTCATTGTTATTATCATCACAAAACCGTATTTATTTAATTGTCAACCTAAATCAATATCCTGACCTCAAACACTAAATAACAACTCCAAATTAGATTTTGTTTCAACTTAAGTTACTTAATTCAATAAGTAAAAGTAGTATCATTTAAAATAAATAAAATAATTCAATTTAGAGGTCAACATAA
The DNA here is from genome assembly GCA_025895645.1 of Cardicola forsteri. Lineage (NCBI taxonomy): Eukaryota > Metazoa > Platyhelminthes > Trematoda > Strigeidida > Aporocotylidae > Cardicola > Cardicola forsteri. Next base: position 199,639 of record JAKXYG010001197.1, read on the forward strand.
ATGCACATGTGTATGGAAGACCTTGAATTTAGGAGGAAAGTGTGTATAATTCAATTACACAATTAATAAGAACAAACCGCTTTATAAGAAGATAATTGTTTTGCGTTTATTTTCAAGAATTCGCTTATCAAATAAAAATATTATTCAAAATGAAGCACATATATTGCACAGATTAATACAACAAAAATAATCAGTTTTGTACAATTAAATTATTACTAGATAACATTAATTAGCGTTTATATTCAATTTTGTTTTAATTAGTTATGCATTAACTGCACTCTGGTTGGTTACAAATCCGTGTTGAAAATAAAAACGGGTTGAATTAAGACAGTTAACAACCCTATCCAATGCACAAAATCAATCGGCTGTATGCGCTTTAATGCACTTTTTAATTATCTGATTTGTTTAGAAAACGAACAATCACCAAAATTGAACCATTCATTTATTGAACATGTACACACAATGGATAGTGGAAACGGGGCAATTGAATGAGGAACATGGAAAAATGCGAATTTTGAAATTTGCAAGATATTTAATTTATTTAAACAGAAAATGGTTTTAAGACTAATTTGTCATTTCTTCAATACATAGTATGTATTGTCCACTATTTTTCTCGTTCCATTTGTGTGTGTATAAATTGGTGTCGCTATAAGTCAAGCGTCCTAGTTACCTCAGTCACTTCGAAACAATGATGTGGTATTTGTGATGTTGATAAAAACTAAACAAATTAAGAAAATGGAAAAGAAATGTATTACCTGGGTGGTATGGCGGTAAAGTACTCGACATGGCTAATTAATTTAGATTTAATGCTCTTATAATTTTTTGCTTTAATTTTTAAAATATCTGTAGACAACCGATAATTATTTTAAAATATGTACACTTTTTAAAAGTTCCTCGTGCATCGAAATTTATGTTTCAAAATTAACAACACAACAGATTTTTTTTTAAATGACTGATAGTACTTTTTAAAAAATTTGAAATCAAATTATATTGATAAAATTTAGAGATGACATTTTGTATTTGGAAAAATTAAATTACTGCCATTTTTAAAAATAAATCTTTCTCTAAAAAGTAAAATAATTATTAAAATTTGTCAAATAGTTTTTAAAAATGATCTTTCTTAATTTTGTGTTAATTGCCCCCCCCCCCCAAACGCGTTTATTTTTAAAAATACTGTCTTGAAAAATATGTAGCATTAGTGCAGTAATTATTGTATGTAAATTAAACCATTTCATTTCAATATAAAGAGTTAAGTTTTCTACAAGCTGTAAGCATGTAATATTTAATTTTCTGCATTTAATAATTTGTAGAATAATGCTAGTATAAAGAGGAAACAAGTTAGCTAATAAAACGGCACATAACACAAATTATGCAAACTGATTGAAAAGAAATGCTTTATGTATCGGAATAACAGATTTGATTCGTAGTTAAGCGGTTTAACTTTAACTACGAGTACCTAACAAGAATTGTCGTCTACTTGCTAAAACATATTTCTTGTTAAACATTTAAAATGTATTTATTTTATTTTTACTACTGCAAATGCTTTACAGCAATGGACATTTTAACAAGGCCAAACGCTAGTCCGCATTTAGTGGGCCATGTCTACCTAGGTCAAAATTGAGCGCCAAATTGCTAGACCACTCCAGCAAAAACAAGGGGCAACAAGATTGTTCTATACGTGCATATCGAAGATTGAAATTCCAGTCGGATTTTGCCCAAACATTGTCAACTGGAATTACATTGCTTTGGCTTTTTTGCTGTAGTTTAACGAAATCGTGTCCCATTGTTATTTCTTTGGCATTATAATTATTTGCACTCAACAAAAAACAATCAAATTTTTTATTAAATTTATTTTTACTTTGCCCAATAAATATTTAGCCGTTTTCAAATTTTACAATTTTTGCTGTTTGTTTGTTACTTGAACGGAAAAGGTGAGATCGAGCGCTGTACGACTAAATCACACCCCCAACACAAATTCCGTCTCTTGTTTGTTATGTGCATTTTAACTTTTATAAAACTGCCAATTAGCAAATTTATTTTCTAAAACACAATACACAATACATATTTTGTAACCATTAGTAAAAATTTGTGTTTCAGTATTAAATTTTTTTCAATTATTGTACAACTATTTGTTACTATTTAATTGAAAAATAAAACAAATTAAATAATAATAATAATAAATTGCCAAATATACAGTGCCAATCTGAACAAGAAATAGTTAGTGCTTGAAGCAAAATGATTATTTTCTACATTATTATTATTATTATTATTATTATTATTACTATAGTCAAACTTTCCTTAAAGTCACATCAAATCGCACGTATATTTTTTGCATACGTTTGTTATATTTTTCATTTACATATTAAAAAAAGCAATTATATACAAGTTGTGTAAAAAAAAAGAAAACATAATTGTATCATTATGTATATATAAATATATATACATTAAATATTTAAATTCATTTGAGATTAGTGTATAATTATATTTAAACACCAATCATTTAAAATGTAATATCTTATTTTAGTTTTATTGCATCATCACAATTTTAGTTTTGTTTGAAAATAGAATTAATTGTTTTTTTATTTTTATTTTCAAATAAATATTAAAAATAACAATAATAAGACATATGTTGCAAATAGGCTAAATAAAAAACATTGTGTTATTTGCCAGATTACTTATTTGTACAAAAATAATTAGATAATAATAATAATAACAATAATAATAATAATAGAAAAAGGAAATTAAACAAATAATACTCTTTATCTTTATAGTTAAAATAATAGTAATTAGAATGAGTTTTTTTAAACAAAAATTTCTTTACAATTTGCCATGGGGTATAAAACTTTAGATATTTAAATTGGAGTTAGTTATAAGTAGATCTTATTAAATGTGTGATTTGATTTTTGGGAATAAAAAATAATACAATTGTTTGTATTTTAAGATAAAAACGAAAGTTAATTGTAAATAAACCATTTTCTAAACAAAATGTAGAAAATATGAACATTGGAATACGGAGCTTTTTTATTTGGCTTTTAAATTTAAAATATTATGTTTAAAAAAATCTTTTCAGAGAAACCTTTTAGGCAAATAGACATTTGAATTGAATTCCACTATTTATTAGGGGGTGCTAATGATTCCAATGATTTGAGTAATGCTCACAAAGTCCCAATTTTAATAATAGTAATATTTATGACAATCACATCTATGTGGAGCATCTTAGACTAAATGCATCCAACCGACTCCACTGCGGTATAACTGGGCTTCCGTTTTGGGTACACGCACACACCTAGGACACTTGAAATAACCCTGACAAAAATTAGACAATTTTGTTTATTTAACAATGGGGTTTTTAAGGGATTATCTTTTTAGAAATGCTATATTAGTATTGTCAGATTCACTTAAATAATAAATTTACTAGGTTTTCCAGTCAACCAGGAGCACTGTACAGCTGTTTCATCCTTATTTGGAATTATTAGCAGCGCATACCTTTCGAGTTTTACACACACATGAACTTGAACCCACGCCCTATCTGGTGTCAGGTGAGCGCCTTAAACCACTGAGCTACGGGTGGATGACCTTCGATCTGTAAATTTATTATTTATAGTGAATCTGATCAATTCTAATTGCCCAGTGTCCTCAAATGCTGCTACGTTACTACCGGTTTAGCAAGTGAGTGATTCCTTCCACTAGGACTTTACCAGTTTGTTTATCTTTGTAAACAGTGGTGCCGTCATAAATATGCCGCCAAGAAACTTTGCTATTCGTCTGCGTTCGTTATAATCACCAACTCATTGGAATCGATTGCAAAATAATGAAAAAAGTTGCCAAATAAAATGAATAAATAAATAATTTTGCATCAGCACAATATCGATAAAAACTTCCAATCTTTCACGCTGTCATTACCTTTAAAAATACACCTTAAAAAACAAATACATTGTTTAAAACCAGCAGTTAAGATGAAGTCAGTTAAATTGCGCATTTTTTATTTATAAAATAGGCAACAACTGAGTATTTTGTACAATTTTTAATTGTATGCTCTGCAATGGACTTTATTGATGTTGGTAAACTACGGAAAACTTGACTAAGAACCTTTGGACAAGATTAAATTGAAATGGATGTTTTATGAAATCAAACAAAACGTTTGCCAAAATATTTGTGTACATGGAAACATTTTGTTGTCTCATGTTCGTTTTGAATTATGAAACTCTGTTGTTGTTTTTTGCTGTAACCGCTATCTTATTTTGTAATATATATGTATATATATATATATATATATATATATATATATATATATATATATATATATGTATATCAGTATATATATACGTATATTTATATATATATATATATAAATATATTACAAGGGTTCAGTATTTTTTAACGTCAGTTTGAAACTACTATTAAATAAATTACAAATGTTGAAAACTCAAACATTTACTAAATTACTACAAATATACTTGTTCTACTTTTTGTAATTGAGAAAATAATCTATTTTAACATTAAAAAGCATAATATTAAAAAAACATACATGTAACAATTACACATCGTGCACAGAACCTAATTATTTTAGAACTACTGGAGCTTTGTTTATAATCTAAACGTGAATTATTGTTAAGCGTGCATAGATTGCTTAAGAAATATTATTTATTTTATTTATTTAACCAATAATTATTTTTACTATTTTAAATGTTTTACCACAAGCATTTTTTAGCAGTGAACATGTTGGCGAAATCGAACGTGAACTCGCATTTTAGTGTCGGTGGTGAAAATCAAACCCCTGTTTACATGAGCTCAAGTCGAGCACTCTACCGCCATACCACCCAGGTAATACATTTCTTTTCCATTTTCTTAATTTGTTTAGTTTTTATCAACATCACAAATACCACATCATTGTTTCGAAGTGACTGAGGTAACTAGGACGCTTGACTTATAGCGACACCAATTTATACACACACAAATGGAACGAGAAAAATAGTGGACGATACATACTATGTATTGAAGAAATGACAAATTAGTCTTAAAACCATTTTCTGTTTAAATAAATTAAATATTTTGCCAATTTCAAAATTCGCATTTTTCCATGTTCCTCATTCAATTGCCCCGTTTCCACTATCCATTGTGTGTACATGTTCAATAAATGAATGGTTCAATTTTGGTGATTGTTCGTTTTCTAAACAAATCAGATAATTAAAAAGTGCATTAAAGCGCATACAGCCGATTGATTTTGTGCATTGGATAGGGTTGTTAACTGTCTTAATTCAACCCGTTTTTATTTTCAACACGGATTTGCAACCAACCAGAGTGCAGTTAATGCATAACTAATTAAAACAAAATTGAATACAAACGCTAATTAAGTAACAATTATGTAATTAATTCAGTTTTCTAGTGTTTTCTCGCTCTTCTTTGATTTCAGTTGCTGGATAACCTTTAGGCAATACAATTTCTTATTGTAATATGTGTATTGTTATTTTTATATTTTTAGTTAACCGATTATAACATTAGATAGTGTACTCAATCCGATCTTCACCACCGGCATCAAATGTGGCCCTACATTCGGTTTTACTTAGCTATCCACTGTTAAAAAGTGTTTCTCTTAAAACATTTAAATAAATAAATGTACCCAATCAATACAGTCTAACAGGTAAACAACGCGCCAACATTTACGACGAATATAGGGGAAACAATCTTTCGTGCCGGAGTGGTCTAGCGGTACAGCTCTCGAATTCGGACCTCGGTGAACATGGGGGTTCGAATCCCATCGCCGGCCCACTAAAATGCGGGCCCACGTTTGGCTTCGCTAATTGTCCACTGCTAAAAAATGTGTTCATTCAAATAGCAAACGTAAAAAACATAAAATTAAAATTAAAATTCGCCAACGTGTTACTATCAATTGCCTCAAATCTCGCAGCTTGATAACGCTAACTATTTACTTGTTAAACTATAAGCCAATAAAAATTAGATAGATGGAGAGATAGAGAGAGAAAAAACATAGCACACGATAACTTATACAGCATCTTGACCGATCTTTACAAACACCATTACACTTGAGTTGTGTCGTCTATGTCAAGTGGTGTTATATAGAATAGGAAGGTTAAAAAAAAACAATAATAACAAAAATTAAATAAAAACTTGTTACAAATGCATCTTAGTCCAACTAGAAAATGATTTGAAAAAATAAAAATAATTTAATTAAATGTAACCCAAAGGCAATATTTATGTCATTATTATTTTTTATTTCTATTGTGTGTTTAATTAAACATTGCAAACAATTATCTATACTACTATTTTATCTATTTCAAGTATCTTTGTATTCAACAAATCAAATGTGTTTAATTTTATTTTTATTTTATAAATACACAATATTATTATTATTATTATTATTATTAATTCAACTCTGATTAATTTTTGTTTAATTGGTTGTAAATAATTTATTTTCGAATGGTTTTATCAGCAAAATGTTTGTCAACACTTGTTGACATTAATTAAACTGCATTTTGGACGTTCAATTCCACTAGGAAACACCTCTGTAATCGTTCAAATTAAAAAAGACAATGATTACAACGGTAGGTTAATAATGAGGCTTTCCTAAAAAGTAAATAGTGCTAAAAAGTACAATAGAAGGACAATTACAACAAAAAAGTGAGTGTAAAAACATGTTTTTGTAAAAACAAAATCTTGCCCTCTTATTGATTCCTTTTTATCAATTGCATTTGGGACCGACTATACGGGAGTTACTAAATAATAATAATAATAATAATAATAATAATAATAATAATAATAATAATAATAATAATAATAATAATAATAATAATAATAATAATAATAATAATAATAATAATAATAATAATAATAATAATAATAATAATAATAATAATAATAATAATAATAATAATAATAATAATAATAATAATAATAATAATAATAATAATAATAATAATAATAATAATAATAATAATAATAATAATAATAATAATAATAATAATAATAATAATAATAATAATAATAATAATAATAATAATAATAATAATAATAATAATAATAATAATAATAATAATAATAATAATAATAATAATAATAATAATAATAATAATAATAATAATAAGATTTGTTAGTTGCATTTTTTCTCAAATATATTTAACCAAACGTTAATATATATTTTTTACTTTACATAATTTGCACCTCTTTTTAAAAAACCGATGTTTTATAAACAATTTTTTTACTTATTTACTTATTTTAACACATGCAATTAATAATTATTATTATTACTATTATTGTCAGGTTAGATACTTCAGTTAAAGTACATTCAGCAATTGAAGTAGACAGCTAGCATTCCAACCTTTCTTTTAAAATATTCACCACACTACAATAACAACAAATTGCCAAAAAAGCAACAGAAATTGTACAAATTGAAAACACTTACCTCTTGAAAAGGACTTAGCCAAACTTGTCTAATTAATAAAATTTTCAGCAATTTTTAACATTTCTTTTCAATTCAATATATTATGTCATAATTCAAATAATCATTGGATATTTTTAATTAAAATAAATAATTATCCTTTTATCCTTGTTGTCATTCCAATTTGTTGTTGTTAAAAATTGTGTTGTGTAAAGTACAAGTACAAGAGAGAAACGGGTTTATTTAATTTAAGGCTAGTTACATTTTCAGTAAAGTACAAATTAATAAACAGAGTTAATAGAGTTATTATTTTTCAATTATAATTTTTTATGTTTTACCACAACATGCCTAGTAGGTATAGATTTTTTGTGACAGGGTGGTTTATCGTTACAGCGCTCGACTTGGATGAGAGTGGACCTCGGTTCGAATCCGACCACCGACTCATTAAATACAGACCGACGTTTGGCTTGACTGAAATGATCACTGCTGAAAGGCATGCGTTTCCCATAAAACATTCAAACTAGTAAAAATATCAATAAATAAATTTAACAAAACTGGCAGCGAAATACAATTCTAAAAACATTCTAATTTTTATTGGCTTTTCATTACTAAATAAAAATTACCGTTCATGGTTTCTTAAGCAGTGTAAAAATATGTCAGTTCAGCGACTTAGCCACCGTTTACAAGATAAAATTTTGGCCAAAATAGCATAAAGATTGTTCCATTATTTCTAACCATTCTTCTATTTTTTCAATTAACATTTTGGGCAAGTCATGAAATTTCATCAGGATTTCTACGGAGAACGTGTCCAAACCAGCGCAATCTACGTTGTCGCGATACCAATGAAGGAAGATTATGAAATTGAACTTATTTACGTGATAACATTAGTAAAATATTTATCACTTGTAGTAACTATAAAGATCCGCCTACTTTGTATAAGTTTGTCCGTTGTATTTATTTTATCAAATTGCATTACACTTTTTTGTAGTTACAACATGTATCGACTTTAGTGAAATCCTGTGAAGAAGTTAATAATTACATAATCTTATGTAAAGTACAGAATATTGTTTAGTAATTATGGTTAATCCAATGTCTATGCAATCAATCAAATGATGTTTCGGTAAAAGAGTGATTTCTTTCATTATGGTTTAATACTAAATAAAAATTAAGAATATAATGGAAAACAAAATGTTTTACCAACAAAAGCTAAATATAAAAATAAAATACAGATTAAAAGTATTAGATTAAACGAGTACAGATGTAGCATGTAACAATTCTGTCTAATTATTATAAATAGCCTCTCATTGCTCAGTCATGTAAGAAGTATACAAACAGATACGTGAGATTGCATCAGGATTTCTACGGAAAACGTGTCCAAACCAGTGCAATCTTTGTAGCCACAACACCGGTAATTTAACAATTATAAAATTAGAAATTATTTCAAATTTTGTAACTGTTAGTCATTTTGAAAAATTTGTAACATTTTTTGCAACATTTTTCAGCAGTGGACATTTTAGCAAAGCCGAACGTCAGCCTGTATTCAATGAGTCGGTGACAGGGACTGAACCCGGATGCCTACCCAGGTTCGGGTCGAGCAGTGTACCGCTAGACCACCCCGGCACTATAATAATCATTGGAGATCCAGTCCCCATAAATCTTTATAATTATGAATATTCCATTATTAAAAAAATGTATGTTCGATATTACAAAAATGCAAACCACGTTATTAAAAGTGGGGTAGGTGTTAATTTTTAAAAGCGCATTTAGAAAAGGTTAAAGTGTATCCTTGTCACTCATTATTGTATCATTACTGAAAGTTAATTAAATCCAAATAAACTACTTAATTGGGTGTCCGATTGCTTACCAGTTGCAGTTAATAGGGATCATTAGAGGAGTTTAATTCGGGATGTAATTAACATTTAAAGTTAACATACTTCAAGTGTCGTTCATTAAATGTAAATTGCAAAAGTTAATGTTTTGTAAGCTTTTGGTAATTTGGACTACCTTGGGCGATAATAACTGATGGGAGATGTTTATCCCCAATGATGATGATAAAAGTTAATCAATAAATCAACAGGTTAGTAACATGTGGTCATTAAAAAATGTATGCCAGGATAGTCTAGCGATACCGCGCTCATTTGGACCTGGGCGGACATGTGTTCTATAGATAATAATTCGGTGTATGATACCAACATTTGGATTTTGGAACAAATCACCAAAAATCATCCAAAATATCTGTAATATGATTTTCCAATTGGCACAATCTAATGATAGTTCAAAAACAAAAGTGTTGTGCACAAAACCACATGATTATTTGGCCATGAAAATTATTTGACAAAAATTTGTCCTTTTGCTTCACATTCTTGATAGAAATTATAATGGTTGGTGACGTAGAGTCATGTCTTCATTATTTTCCATATTTGTACGGCATATTAAACAATCGATTACTATGACTTATCAAGTAGAAGAATAATAAAGTTTCCTGACTTGTAGACGACATCCTTGTGACGTCGCCACTGTTTGTAAAGACTGACGAGGTTGGCTAATGTTTACCGCCAGACCACCCTGGCATATGGAGAGGATTAAAAATTGATTTAGTAGAAAATATTGAGTTTTACCAACTATCAAGTTAAACATCACCAAAAACCAGTAATGTCTTGTAGAAGCACGGAGTTGGACACTTCACTAATTTAAATTTCACCACTAACACTAACTAAAAAATATTAATCGGAAAACATTCAAAAAATTGAACCTAAAAATTTTTCAATATTTATTTTTACAAAACCCTTTTGCTTTAAAAATAAGCATGTGACAATAAGGTAATAGTTACAGCAAAAAACAACAACTAAGTCCCATAATTCACAACGAAATTTTCCCATGTATTTGAACATTTTGCAAAACGTTTTGTTTAATCCCATAAACATTAATTTTAATTAGATCTTTTTAAATGGTTCTTAGCCAAGTTTTATGTGTTCTACCAACCTTTCTTTCATCATTTTTAATTGTTTAATCCAAAGCCGTTCTTGCTGGTTTTTTTGGCGGTAAACGTAAAATTTTACCAAGTAATTATTTTTGTCTAATTGTAATAATGTCATGTAGTAAACGAAAGTCAGCTCTTCTCATGATGTCATTATTTGAAATATAATTGCACCAAATAAACTTTAAAATACTTTTGAGATACTGACGATAAAAAACATTCATCATCTTATCAATCATGTCTGTTTGTTTCCACGTTTTACTCTCATATATTGCCGTAGGAATGATTATTGTTGCGTAGAAACGAAGTTTTGTCTTTAGGTGAATGGAAGAACATGACCATATTGATTTGAGTCTATAAAAGACTGCCATTGCCTTTCCAAGTCTGGTTTTAACATCAATTTCGGTTTTTCTATCTTTACCAATAATACTCCTCAGATATGTAAAGGAATCAACAGTATCAATATTTTGTCTACTAATTTTGATGAACAAATCATTGTTTGACTTGATGCACAACACTTTTGTCTTTGAACAATTAATCCGTAAGCCAATACGAGAAATGATATCATTGAAACGTGTTGTCATATTTTGCATCATTTCTGGAGTTTCACTGAGTAGACCAATATTATCTGCAAAATCCAAATCTGTTAATCTGCCATAGTTTTATTTAATACCATAAGACAAATTATTTATGGATTGAGTCATAATAAAATCAATTACCAGGAAAAACAAAAACGGTAACAAAATACATCCTTGACATAATCCTGTGACAATTTTAAACTTAGCAGTATGACCACATTAGTTATTATTTATTATTTTAAAATTCTTTGCTCTAAAGGGACACTGACAATGAAAACCATCAATCTTGTCTGTTCGCTTCCACGTTTCACTCCCACATTATTGGATACTGCGAATTTAAAATAGGTGTAGCTTGATTTGTGTTTCGATTATTTATTTATTTTTCTCCATCCAACAACAACAGCTTTATCAATTGGTAACATTTTCGTTCAAGTGTTAACCAATTTTATTTTGTCAAAAATGTAACAATTAATAGCTTAAATGTAAAGTACAATTTAAATCTGTGTTAATGAAATGTCCCGAGAGATTGTAACAATTAAAATTTTCATTGCGCAATTAGGAAATAAATAATTAATATTGCCATTTATTATTAGAATTGCAATTTATTTTTAGAAAAATAACTTAACTTATACTTAAATGAAATAAAATTGTATGATTTTTGCTAAAAATTATTTAACTATTCTATTATTATTATTATTATTATTTTAATATTATTATTTTAGCATTATTGTTATTGTCAATTTAAATACATCGGTTGAAGTACATGTTTTTTAATTAGATACAGAAATATATTTTATACCACTAACGTAAACCAAAATAAACTGCAATAAAGCATAAAATTATGGAAAAAAAACAAAATGGAAAAGAAAACACTATTTAAATTAAAAAACGCTTTTGTAGAAGGATTTCATAAAAATCCTACAAAATTATCAATTTATTAAAAACATCATACAAAACAAGTATAAAAATAATAATAATAGTAATAATAATAGCAATAATAATAGCAATAATAATAATAATAATAATAATATGATAATAACAATAATAATTCTAATAATAATAATAATATCAATAATAATAATAATAATAATAATAATAATAATAATAATAATAATAATAATAATAATAATAATAATAATAATAATAATAATAATAATAATAATAATAGTAATAATAGTAGTAGTAATAATAATAGTATTGGTAATAATGATAATTACGTATATATATATAATAATAATAATAATAATAATAATAATAATAATAATAATAATAATATAATAATAATAGTATTATAATAATGATAGTATATATATATATATATATATATATATATATATATATATATATATATATATATATTTCATATATATACTACTTTGAATGTTTCGATGGGAACGCATTTTAGCGATGCGTAACGTGATATTTGAACCTATGCCCACCCAGGTCTAAGTCGAGAGCTGCATTACTAGTCCATCCGAGATGTAATGCCTATTTTTATAGTACCCCCATTTTATGTTTAGCTTTGACATTAATTTCAATTTTTCCGTCTTTTTTATCAATAAGGACATAACGGTTAAACCGCGATAACTGCCAACTTTTTCAAAACACAAACATTGCAATAATACCAGTCTTGGAAACATTGCAGATGTTTTGAATAGCACAATTATTTTGAAACAATTGCCCTGACAAGGAACTATTTACTTGCTTGCTAGCAAAAGTAACGCACATGTACCCCAATGGTCTAGCGGTATAGTGAACATAAGTTCGATTCCCACCAACGATCCACTAAATGTGACCCTATATTTGATTTGGCTACATTGTCCATTGTTGAAAGATGCGCATTTCTCATGTAAAACAGTCAAAGTTGATTCTAACCACCAGTATGGGTTCAAGTTTGTGTAATACTTGAACGGTATATACTACTGATAAATCCAAACCAGATTATGAAACAGTTGTACAGTGCCCCAGGTTAACTCAAATCGAATAAATTTATTATTACTATTTTATGTTCCTAACAATTCCAAATTTTTTTTAATTGCGTTTGTCCTTAATTCGTTGTTACTTTTAAAAATCAGTGCACAATATTTTTTCCCAAATATTTATCCCAATTACATTTTGCAGTTTGATATTAGGAAGATAAAAAGGAACAATTTTTTCTAATTGGAAAAATCAAAAACAACTTTTCTTCCACTTGTGTGTACATATATATGTGTGTGTGTGAGTGTATGTGCTTATCCTTATTTGTGTGTGTATGTGCCTTTACAACAATTCACAATAGGTCAGTTTGTTTCGTTCGTGTCGCGCGCGCGCGCGCAAGCGTGCGTGCGCACACGTTCTGGTTCCTGATGCAAACCACCGCTCCATTTTTTGGGTAGATTTGCCGTTAATCGAAAAATTGCTAACATTTAACATTTTGTCTATTGGAATGCGATCCTTATTAAAGGGAACGATGACGTTTAATTAATTAATCGTTGAATTAAAAGCATGTGTACACACTTGTAAGTGTGGCTGTATACTTGTATACTTGTTGGAAAATTTTTCACATGAAAAATTATCATATCCATCCATCAACTATTGTGTACATTTATTTCTATGTCTGTTTGTAGGTTTGTGGTTTGCATGCGTGTATGATATATATATATATATATATATTATTGTGTGTGTGTGTGTGTGTGTAACAAGAACGCGAAAGAGTGTGTGGGATGGAGAGGGTGCGTGTGTTTTGACGGGGAGAAAAAGATGATTTGAATTTTGTCACTCAATTAGAAAATTAAAGACAGTTGTTTGTAGATGGGTCGACTAAATAATAATAAATAGTCGTGATAATAATAATAATTAAGTAGTAAAGTTAACGCCATACGTCAACGACACGTCCCGAAAAAATAAAAGCAGCACGAAGGAAATATTGGTCTTCGTTTTTTTCGTTGAGCTACTAATTAGTACACAAAGTGGTAAGTTGTAAAAAATATTTTTAACGCATTTTTAAAATGTTGATATTTCAATATATGTTAGTATTTTACAGTTTATATTTACATCTTAATGTAAATGAATCTTGTTCATAATTGTACTGAAAATTCGTTTGTTAGAAGATGTTTTTTGTGTAAAACAAACTTTGAAGTAAAAATGTTGAATTTGAAAACGGCTGCCTTGATTTTGGAATATGTGCTATAAAATATATGTCTCTTGTTTACATTTTACACATCTTGTACAAATCTAAAATATTTTCTAAAAACACCAGTTTATTGAATGATTTCTGCACACAAATAGATTCCATTTTCGCCTTAATCCCATTTTTTCTTATCGAACTAAATTTGTTTATTCAACGGTGCACCGGCAGTGACGCTTTCATTAGGCTATGTTCACTCTTGCATGCTCTATTTCCACATCAATCCTTTTCATTCTTATCATCAAATTTGAATTTTTCATTCTACAATGTTTCTTATCACTAATTTCCCTACCTGCCTTCCAAATTTTGCACATTTAGCAGACTTCCTGTAGTGTAAAAAAGATAACACTTTGCAATAAATGTGCAGTAAACATATTAATTTTAAATTAGTGATAATTATGATAATTAGCAGCACTGATAATGGTAGAAGTAGTAACCGTAAACATTGTTTATTTTAAATAAAAATAAACAACTTTTTTCTCATTTAAATGCATAATTTAATAATTTTTTTATTTGTTTGTTTAATTATTTAATTATTTATTTTGAAAAAAGTACAGGTTGCATTATTATGTATGTTGCTGTTTTTCAGTCGTGATTATTAGTTAAAAGATATGGATTTTATTTTTATTTATTTCATTCAAGGATATAAATAATTTTATATGCAATATTTAACTTAACTAAAAATTGAATTATTAGTTTTAAAATATTTTATTGCGCAATTCTTTTAAATAGCCACTTAAAGTGACTCAAAAAAAATTAATTAAACTTTTTTCGACGCAATCTGTTCAAAGTTTGAAAGTGAATAAAAATTAATTTTTGTATTAAAAATTTAAGACTTTTTTAATTACTTTTATTACTAAATTAAAAAATGGTTTTAAAACATTTTCTTCTTATTATTATTCTTTTATAATAAATGTAAATGCACATTATTTTAAGAATTAGTTATATGCACAAAACCTTCATCTATTTTTAGAATAACTTTGACAGTGGATACAATAAGGTTATTAAATTGAAACCGTTATACTTACTTGCTTAATAACTACTGGCTAGAATAAAATACGCTTAATCGTTTGACAGAAAACTGAGTGGGTATGGCTTCAAGTTACACTGTTGCCATTATATGTGAGTCTTTGACTAAACTTCTTCTAAATATCTTTTTATCCCATAATGCTACATTAGTCTGTCATTATTATTTATTTATTTATTCCAAAAACCCATTCGCTGTGAAGAGCATGGGTTTTATAGGATTGTACATTAATTTTATGGCGTTAAAGGATATGCATATTGAATATTGAAATTCTGTACGGATTTTGCCAAACCCTCTTGTTGTTTCCATAGCAATAGTAATTTTGTTTACAAACGCCTGGGCTCAAATAGACTTGGGGTTAGTAATGATGATTCTGCTAAATATCCTCTCGTTAAGAAGTGTTTTCCATTAAAAATAATTAACTTTCTAAAAACCTTTGTAAGTATGTATATGTATATATTTTTTCCAAAAATTAATAAATAATTTTTTACCAATTCCTTGAAATAAAAATCACAAATCGACACAACAAAAGATAAAAGTATCCATCCGTACATGAATTAATTACGTGTTTTTTTGCACATTACTTGGAAAGATTTATTTATTTATTACCAGCATCTGCATTCCCCCAAATGTAATGTTTCGTCTCAAAACGAGATAAAACAGCTGTCTGCTGGGCCACACACACTCTCTCGGTTTGATGCAATTCCATGTATGCGATTTTTTCTACTAATGTTTACTGCAATTAGTCTAGCAACTTGCATTATTATAATTAATTGTCAATTATTTCGCCCACCAGCCTCCCACATTTTTGACAAGTTTTAAATAATTTGTCGTAAAATGGAATAATATTAATTACTGCACGAAGTGCAGTAATAATGATGATAAAACTAATTAGCAATTATTTTAATGAATGAGACACATGATGGATTGTGTTTAATATTAATTACATTTTTATCGTGTCTTTTCTGTTTTGAATAACTAATCCATTTGCTTGATTTTAATAGGCCAAGCGTACTGGTTTATTCTTGGGTGGAATTATCAGCAAGAGTCTTAAATACATTCATGTTATTTTTTTGGTTCAAAATTGAGGCCTTTGCCACTGAACTAAATTGATTTTGTTAATTTATTATTTATAGTAAATCTGATTAGGGCTTATTTTTCAGTGACGATAGTTTTGTTCTTTAAAATAAAGAAAAAAGTAACCGTTATCTTTAAAAGCGGTTAATTAATTAATTAATATTAATAATAATAATAATAATAAAAAATAGTGAGTTTAAATTTATATGACAGTTTTACAAATAAAACAAAATGCAGAGAACACTTAACGTAATACATTGCTTAATAGACTAATGTTGGAACTCTACTCTTCCTTTTTCTTTCCCTACACCAAAACCATAAAACCAATTCTTATTTAACTATATTAAATGTCCAGTTATAGTAAAATATAATATGGTTATCATTTTAGTATTTCCATGTTTGCAAAGGTTATCCAAACGATTATCTTCCATAGTTGCATAGATACACAACAAATGTGAAAACATGATAAAGTTGTTGAGCTAATAGATGACACTCTTGTAAAGACGCCAATCTACTGACTTTTTGTAGAAATTGAATGATTTGATCAACCAGCTGTTTATTTTACTACTTTAAGTGTTTTACGGGAAACATGTTTAGCAGTTAACATTTTAACAAAACCGAACGTGGGCTTACATTTAGTGCCGGTGGTGAGGATTGAATTCGAGCTGATAGCTGTACCGTTAGATGACCCCAGCATAGTTTAAGAACCCCTAAGTGTATACCTACATTCATCCATCAAGAGTAAAATTCAGTTATTCAACTGTGAATTTGTTCTTTGATATGCGTTAATTTAGATCGATAATAAACCACATAAAAATACGAAATTACCAAAAATTAAAATTATATAGACATTACTCAATTTATAATATTGTGCAATAATAATAATAATAATAATAATAATAATAATAATAATAATAATAATAAAATTAATAATAAAACTAAACAAAAAATATGCCATATAGATTATTAAACCAGTGCAGTATACTAGGACCTATATGGTGAAAGTCCTAGTGAAAGGAACCATTTACATGTTAAACCGGCAACAACAGACAACATTGGATGACAATGGGTAATTAGAAATGATTGTTTACTTGTCCCATTTAAACCATAAAACACTTTTTAACGAATAAGCAGGATGTCATTAACTAATTGGATTCAGTAAATAATGATTACGCCAAATTTAAACCGATATCTACTAACTATTGAAAAGCATATAACTTTGTTTGAAATTATAATAGATTAAGTATTTTACTTAGTTTATTTAATTTCTACATAAACTTTAATTAAATTTGACGTCAACCGGATACTTTTTATCTTAATTATTTAAAAGCACTAAAATATTAATACTTTTTGTTTATAATTAATTAATTAATTAACTGTGATTAGTAAGGGGTTAAGTTATTGCACAATACTTACTTTGGTAAAAAAACATAATTCTAATTCTATTATTTTTGTTTGAATTATAAAAAGAACCCATTGCTTTAAATATAATTATCCTCAATTTAAACGAAAATGCGAAAATTAAGTCCTTATCAAAAGAAATTTGAAAGTCATTGAAGTTCATATGAAAATTTAAGAAAAAGGATTGTGGTAAAACGAGCATATTCTACAAAAAAGAAAAAAAATACGTGATAAGGCAAATATAGGCAATGGAGAAATCGGAGGGAAGATGGCTAGATTGCCTAAAAGCAAATGTGAAGAAAAAGAGGCTGGTAAAGATTGATCCTGCCCAGTAGAACCAAATGGAGGATGCTGGCCAAAAAGAAGGAAAAGTTGTAAAAGAAGGAGAATAACTGTTTATTGTAATTTTATTATAGTGCACATGAATTTTGAATAGACGTTAATTTTTGAATTTTTTAGTCTATAAACTTTAATTGTATTTTATTTTCTGACGGATGTTACATACTGCTAATTGCATCGTATTTTTATAATTGTACCTATTTTTGTGTGCTAAAAGCTACTTCTACTGAAGTATCTAAGCCAATACCATAAATAATAATGATAATAATATTAATTATAATAATAATAATAATAATAATAATAATAATAATAATAATAATAATAATAATAATAATAATAATAATAATAATAATAATAATAATAATAGTAATAATAATAATAATAATAATAATAATAATAATAATAATAATAATAATAATAATAATAATAATAATAATAATAATAATAATAATAATAATAATAATAATAATACTTATAATAATAATAATAATGATGATAATAATAGTAATAATAATAATAATAATAATAATAATAATAATAATAATAATAATGATAATAATGATAATAGTAATAATAATAATAATAATAATAATACTTATAATAATAATAATGATAATAATAATTTTATTAACTGTTAAATATGAATATATATATATATAAACGGCCGATGTGGTTATGCAAGTTCTTCTGAAATGTTATACAAAAGATATATAGTTGTTTGGTTCATGATATTATGATAAATTATTTTAAATTGCACGTTTGTTCAAACATTAAATCAAAACTTAACTTTGAATAATATAATCTACAACAACAAAATTATTAGGTTATTTTTTATTATTTCATTATTTTAATTCAAATTTAATAATTGTTTTAAGGTGCCAACTTTCAAACTCATTATAAAATCCATTTTATGTGCACAGAAGCAATAATTGTCATTGCTAAATTTAATTTGGTATATATATATATATATATTTAAATCGTGTTCTCATATTGATAACTGATTAATTTTAAAGATACTGTATATTGAAATTATTTCTACTTGGAATGTTGTACGCGAAACACACATTTTTCCAATAGTCAGAGCTACAGATAGAAATCAGACCTAGGCCAACTTACATTGATGTTTTCAAAATATAAAAGTAAAATGCCGGGGTGGTCTAGCGGTACAGCGCTCGACTGACGAGCTCACGTTCGGATTGAACAAAAAATGTTTACTGCTAAAAAATGCGTTTTTCGTCAAACATTTAAACAGAACTCACAAAAGATGAATAATTATATCCATATTAATTAGTGAATTGCAATAATTCGAATTTATTACACACACACACACACATACAGATTTATTTGCACAATTAAACGCGCATGACCCAAACACAAGCCGATTTGGTAGGACCGTCTACAACGCCGCAGCATCTTCATTTGTCGCAGCATCAAACAACTGCAACTTCAACAAGTCCCAATTCGTGCATTTATTGTCTTACCAAGACCATTCACCCTCGGTTGGGACGCGGAGAAACGTACGTATGCGGCTACAAACCGTATCGTTGTGAAATTTGCAATTATTCGACAACAACCAAAGGCAATTTGGCAATACATCAACAATCGGACAAACATTTAAACAATCTGCAGGTACAATTGTTTGTTTACAAGAATGCCTAATAATCCTGATGATTTGAGTAATGTTTATATAATTTTAATTGCTAATGATGGCAATATTCCTGACTTTTTTTCCTTTATGTGATGCATCCTGGACTAGATGCCTGCATGCATCTAGACTAATAACAGCAAGAACCGAATGCACTGGACTTCCGCTACGACGGATTGGTGCAAACATACACTCAACGTATTTAAAAGGTATGTGTAGTCTTTGGACTAAGAGAAAAATTACTGACAGTAAACCAGACAACCTCGTCAATAGTTGTGAACAGTGGTGACATTGCAAAAATGCCATCTACCGGCCAAAAACCTTTGTCATTCTTCTACACTTGTTGCACTTATTAAGACATTGAAATTGACAGTTCAATATGCCATACAAATATAGGACTAATGAAGAGGTAATTGTGTCATTAACCACAGTAAATATTGAACTTACAAACAAATTGTTATTTTTTAGAGTTTTTAGTTTAAATAATTTTACTTTATTTAAAATTAGTTTGTTTTCAAAAGCATAGGGCAACATTGTGAAACTTAAATTCCCAATTTTGAGTCATGCGGATTAAAACATAATAATGATAACTCCGCTCATCCTATATATACAACAATATGTTATGTAATGTTTTGAGTTTTGCCATCACTCATTAAACTCGGATTTCCATGCCGAATTCCATCGTCGGAATTTGTGCTACTTTCACCTATTTGTCGTAGTTTAATGAAACGGTATCATTTTGTTGTCCAGCGTGTAACTAAAAAATGTATATCCAAATGTAAACCTTTCAGTTTACTTTGGAAATGCTGCAAAATGCTAAGGCGGTAAAATGTAAAATGTAATACTCCATTATTTATTTTAATTTTATGTTTATTACTTTGAATATTTTACTAGAAACATCTTTTGAGTTGTTTTATGGTAACGCTTTTAATTTACACCTTTTACACTCATGATTTAGCTTCTTACTTGCTATTTATTTATTTTATGTATTGTGGTTGGTAATGTAGTTACATTTCCATTATTTTCACATTTTCACAGTATAATAAACAGTTAATTTTAATTAAAAATGTAGAAAAATAACATTCTTGTAACGCCTGCATTGTTTGCAAAAATTAACAACATTTGTTTTTTCGTTTAGGTAATCTCCTTTATCTCAATGGCTACATATGGTATACACGTATGCCTCAAGATACTTTTTAACTACTCGGGGTTTATGTTTGCATTCATCCACCACCGTTGTGAACTCGATCCCTACTGTGTTAGTTAGAGAGAAATAGTCGGCAATATTACTACTAATAAAAATTAAAGCCTTATAAGCATTACTCAAATTATTAGGATTATGAGCAATTGATAATGATAAATCTTTTCATGCCATTAAATTAGCATAATAACGGTATCTTGATTAAAACCAAGTTACTGGGACAAACACGTGAACATAGGAAAACACAAAATGAACGCAATTATTATCACACAATTATTTTAAAAAGAATTATTAAAATTACGTAATCACTTTTTTTAATTAAAATATGGAAAACAAATATCATCTTTATCGAAATACACTAACTACTTATATTTATATACAATAACCATATCTAATTTAAAAATAAATTAGATAAACACTTAAGAATTAAAAAAAAACTTTTTTAATTAGTATGCTAAAATATGAATAATTAGAAAAAAATATTATAATTATTATTTGACATCTGGACTGCAGATGGTTTAGAAATTGGAAAATGTTGCTTATTCATTGATTAGAGCAAGGAATAGATTGCTAAATTGGAAACAACTTTTACTTTTGTCAACAGCTTGAACCTTTTCTATGATATAAATAAATTTGTGTAGTTAATAGTAAACAATATATGTAAGTTTGTGGCAATTTATTGAGAAAATTTGTACATCGTTAAATAAGTAATTTAGTTCTTTCAATTGTCAAATAAATATTTCTAATGCAGAGTAATTTTGCTTATTTCTAAAGTGTTCTTTTGCATTTTTTGTAAAAAGTACTTGCAGCATTCAGCGTGTTTATTGTTCTTTTTCAACACGCGCTTAGTGTCAATTAAGAAACGTTTGGCCAAAATATTTTTTAAACTTTAAACACAACGCATATTGTCGACTTGAACTTGAGTGGGTTTGGGTTTAAATCACCTTATTGGTATTAAATGCAGGCCTCCGTTCTGCTTTGTTAAAATGTCTATTCAAATTAGTAGTAATAATAATGATAATAATAATAATAGTAATAATAATAAGTAATAATGATAATAATAGTAATAATAAAAATACTAAATAATAATAATTATTATTAATAATAATAATAATAATGATAATAATGATAATAATAGTAATAAATAATAATAATAAATAATAATAATAATAGAAATAATAATATTAAACAATAATAATATCAATAATAATGCTAATAATAATAGCATTAATAATAATAATAATAACAGCAAAAATAATAATAATAGTAACAATAATAATAATAATAATAATAATAATAATAATAATAATAATAATAATAATAATAATAATAATAATAATAATAATAATAGAAATAATAAAAGAAACTTTTTATTAGTTTTGAAATTAGTTTTATTTCTGTTACTTACTTATATTGTTTATTCATATATTTTTAATAAAACATATTTTTATAATATACCGTTTAAATGTTTGGATATTTTGTTCAATTTTATTACTTACATTGTGAACTAATTGCTTATTAATACGTTGACATATAGCATAACCGAGCATATTCTAATGAGAACCAATTCCTACTTACAAGGGTGCGATTTTAGTAACTTAACAGCTTGCATTATCCCGTTATTGATTGTAATTTTATTTTATGCTTATTTTAATTTTATTTTTAAAGTGTTTTTTCTAACAATATTAGTTATTTTCATAAAAAAAATTTTTTAATAAAATTAATTTTTTTCTCAAATAAAGTTAATTTAATTATTATTTTTAATTTTCTTTCTTATTTTTTCTTACTTTATAAGTTTTTGTGTTTTATTAACCTGTGGTTTCAATAATAAAATTAATACCTAACCTCAATAGTATTAATTAACCCTCTGAGTTTTATAATTACCTGAATTAATAACAATAATAATAATAATAATAATAATAATAATAATAATAATAATAATAATAATAATAATAATAATAATAATAATAATAATGATTTAATTTTGTAATTAATTAATTAATTAAACATTTTAATTAGTTTAAAGTGTGCCAAGATTTTTCTTTAAAAATTTGGTCTCAAGAGTAATAAATAATGATGAAATTACATATCTAATTTAATAAAAAAAATTGGCATCTTGAAAATTAAACATAACACATTCGAATTATCAAATTTTAACTTTTTTAAACTATATTTTCTATTTAATTTCTTTTTCTATAATTTTTTTAAATAGTTAAATTAAAATTTTTGGAAAAAGATACATTTTTGAAAGTGCAATAAAAGTCATTGCATTAATCAATTCAATATTTTTATGCTTGCTAATAAAAAAATGTTAATTAATGTGTTACGCGTGAGTTCAATGCCCATTATTAAAATAGTAAAAATTAAAATTAAAAAGGTTTTTATCACTTAAATGAAGTTTCAACTAAGACCACCATCTATTGTTGGTGGTTGAAATTCGAACTCATAACCGCCACTTGTGTTAATCCGGCAAACCGTTTCTACTTTATGGATTCCACATTTGTAAAACCTAATTGACAATCAACGTTTTTCTTTTAAAATTTTTTATCTCTTTAATCAATGTGAAAAATAATCTTTTTTTTTAAGCTTAATAAAATAATTCTTACAATTGTGTTGCTGTATGCTAAACAACGACACATGAAGATTGATATGACAATTTGACAAATTTTGTAAACATGTGTAGTGTATAATTTTTTCTAAGCCAAACAAAGATTTGCATTTAGAGCCGGTAGTGACAGTCAAACACATCTTTATCCAAATTCAAGTTTATCGCCGTATCACACCATCATTATGTTCATTAACTATAACCCTTCGGAGTTTAAAACAGTTTCAACAAGAATGGTGCTTAATTTTGAATCCAAAATTGCCAATAATAATAATAATAATAGTAACAATAATAGTAATAATAATAATAATAATAATAATAATAATAATAATAATAATAATACTAATAATAATAGTAATAGGAATTATTATATTATATTATTAAACAAAACCCTTTCTTTTTAAAAATAAGCATGGGGCAATAAAACAACAAATACAGCAAAAAAAACAACAACAACAAAGTCTCGTTGGCATTAAAGATTCTGCTAATTAAAGCTTGATCTTCCTTTCGGCTTTCACTCAACCCTGTCTTCTGTGTAACTCTGTCATCCAAATACGTGCGATCACTTCTTTGCACTTGTTTGCCGAAATGACGTCCTCTTGTATTGTTTTCGTAGCAACACAAATGTTTTACAGAGGACAGGTTGCTAACCATGCGCTCAAACCCTCCTCCTTTATCCAGGCTTGGGACTGGCTAGATTGAATCATTTCTGGTCCAAACTGGACGGAGTTGTAATACTACTACTACTACTACTACTACTAATAATAATAATAATAATTAAAAAATAAATAATAATAATAATAATAATAATAATAATAGTGTAGTAGCAATAATAATAGTAATTGTAATAATATTAATACTACTACTACTACTACTACCAATAATAATAATAATAAATATAATTTTAACGTTCAAGCTATTTCCACTAGCCGAAAGCACTTTTCCACACAATTAAAATTTTAATTTCTTAGTTAGCGCAATTTAACATACATTTTCCAAACTACAACAGGATCACGAACAGTCACTTGTCAAACCCACAATGCTCAATTCGAAAGATGCTGTCACATCAAACGCCGCCTTTCAGTCAATGTTGACCAAACCGTCTCTATCGGGCGTCGCTGCCAATGTCAAAACCAACAACTTGTTTTTTGGTTCGAAACTGTCCAAAGATGATGACAATCATTCTGTCGATTTGAAAAACATTTCCAAAATATTTTACTCGTCTGATTTGCTCAAATTGGACAAGCCAATGTGTCCCCAATTTGTACCCAATCATTCGTCCTTGAAAACGTCAAATTTGGATATTAAATCAAATCACACTAGTCTAATCTCATTATCATCATCCTCATTATCATCATTATCGTCATCCTCATCATTATCTCTATTGACGAACGCCTATTCCCACCTAAATACGTCCATGTTGGACAGTGTTCAGTCAACAACATTATCATCATCATTATCTGCAATAACAACAACGTTTTCCAATGCCCACGAAAGTGGTTTGACAAATAGCCTAATGGTAAACATTTCCGAATCTATTTCGCATGCATTTACGTGTCAAGTGTGTTTGGTTCACAAAACAAACGATTTGGAACAACTCATTGAACATGCCGAATGGAATCGCATTCCTTATGAATTGGACTATTTGACCAACTTGATTACATTGCACATAAACGGTTTGTGGTATTGCAAGTTGTGTACATACAAAAGTCCACTCAAAGCCAATTTCCAACTGCATTGCAAAACAGAAAAACATGCTCAGCGATTGAGTTTTTTGGTTCACGTGTGCGAAGGCGGCTTGGCAAATCAAACGCGAATTTTGACAGCTTTGGATCAATACAACTTGAAGACGAATACAAATGGCTGTTTGTTTGGTACTAATCATCATCATCATCATCAACAACATCATTCGAACGCCAATTTGATTTCGTCAATCCAGTTGTTGTGCAATGTTTGCGACTATTTTACAACGTCGGTACACAAATTTCGCATGCATTGTCAAGCTCCCAATCATGTCAAGGCAGTTGAATTGTTTGGATTTTTGGGAAATAGGCACAACTTTTTATGGAACAATTTGGCATCGTGGAGTTTGTTGTATGTCGACTTTTTAAAATTCACATTTGACCACAAACAACAACAGCAACAGGAGGAGGAAGTGGACGGCGATGATATTTGCAATCGCAATGCAAAATTTGGTCAAGCTCTTTTGCAATTGTCGTGTATATTGACTAAATTGCAAATTTTTTACATCTGTAAAGTGGGATGTCCGACAAGTGACGAATACAAGTC
This sequence comes from Cardicola forsteri, assembly GCA_025895645.1. Lineage (NCBI taxonomy): Eukaryota > Metazoa > Platyhelminthes > Trematoda > Strigeidida > Aporocotylidae > Cardicola > Cardicola forsteri. The sequence goes on from JAKXYG010001197.1 coordinate 225,340, forward strand.
GATTGCCGGCGCTTTCAGTCATTGGCATTCGGTAGAACATCAAAATTTACTTGTTCAGGTGGGTTTTGTTTTGTTTTTCCGAATTATTTGGTTTGTTGGCCAATAGAGTTTACATTAAATTGTTAAAACATCCGTAGTCGGTCCCAATTTGGGTTTAGGAAAAATGGCGTTTTTGAGCTCAAGGTTAGCAACCTGGAATCTGCAAAAAACAATAGGACAGCATTTCGGTAAATTACGATTAGGAAATAGAAGCATATTTTCGCATGACGGGGGTTGGAATAATCCGAATAGAACTTAAATCTTCGATTCACACAAGTCGAAAACTTAATGAAACAATTTTGTTGCTCCATGCTCTCCAGAGCGAAAGGATTTTGGAATAAATTATCATTGTTATAACAGCTACTGTGGGGCTATAATAATAATATTTTTATTATATTATATATTATTATTAAATAATATAACAATAATATTATTATTATTAATTATAATATTATATTTTATAATATTTTCCACAACACAATTTGTCAATATCATAGTAATAATAATAATAATAATAATAATAATAATAATAATAATAATAATAATAATAATAATAATAATAAAATAATAATAATAATAATAATAATAATAATAATAATAATAATAATAATAATAATAACAATAATAATAATAATAATAATAAAACTAATAATAAAACTAATAATAATAATAATAACAATAGTAATAATAATAATAATAATAATAATAATGATAATAATGATAATAATAATAATAATAATAATAATAAAACTAGTAATAATAATAATAGTAATAATAATAATAATAGTGTGCCGGGGTGGTCTAGCGGTACAGTGCTCGAATTCGGACCTCGGTGGACATGGGTTCGAATTCCACCGCCGGTACTAAAATGCGGGCCCACGTTCGGCTTCGCTAATATGTCTACTGCTGAAAAATGTTTTTTCGTAAAACATTCAAAGTAATAAAACATAAAATAAAATAAAAATAAATAAGTAAATAATAATAATAATAATAATAATAATAATAATAATAATAATAATAATAATAATAATAATAATAATAATAATAATAGTAATAATAATAATAATAATAATAATAATAATAATAGTAATAATAATAATAATAATAATAATATCACGCTGTTCCATTTTTTCCGCAGCACAATTCGCCAAAATCAGACGTCAGCCATTCGGCAGCAATTGACACGTCGAACCACAAAGAATCAATCGTCGATATGGACGTTTTGTGGCAACTGGACAGTTCCAAGGGAACCATCGAAGACTTTTCCAACTTGATTAGCCAATTTGTCCGTTTGGCCATGCAACACAATCCGGCCATGTTTGATGGCAATTTGCATTTTTTACAAAACGGCTGCAAATTTGAACCACCCACCAACGAAAAATTTGGCGCCCATTTTGCCAAATTGTTGAACAGTTTTAATAATGGCAGTTGTAATTATAATGATGATGATGATAACGATGGTGATGATTACAATTGTGACAATAATAGCGTATCAAATATTCAACAGTTGTTCAAATCACGATTGTGGAATTCGTCTGCGACAATTGGTGAGTTATTATTATTATATAGTTTGTTATAATAATAATAATTATTATTATTATTATTACTATTATTATTATTATTAGTATTGTTATTATTGTTATTACTATTACTATTATTATTATTATTATTAATATTATTATTATTATTATTATTATTGTTATTATTATTATTATTATTATTGTTATTACAAGCTTTAACAACTCACTAGAAGCACATTAAGCATATAAATAAACACGTAACGCGTAATCATGTTATTAACAAAAAATTTGATACAAGGTAAAAGTACAAATTAGCAATATGACATTATCATCCGTGCATTTGTTTAGCCAGGATTCTTAAATTAATACAAAAACAACTGCTAACCAACTTTGCATTAATTCGTAACCGTAACCGCATCAATTTTAACAACAATAAATTTGGCACATTTTACATTTAAAATTTTGTGTTGCAGTTATTTTTTTGAAAAAATGTATACATGATAAATTAGTTCCAGTATTCGATTTTAAATGAATTCTTATTATATATGTTTGTGAATAAAATATATTACATATGTAATAATGCTTATTCGGTGTAGCACAGTCATTAGAGAGTTTGCAATATATTAACCAATAATAACTATTATTTGTTTGGAATTTACTAAAATCACTATAAAAGTTGTTTTATCCTAGTTAATAATTATTAGCTGGGCATTGTTTTCGAGCTGTTGTTCCACAACTTCAAAACCGGCATTTTTTTAGGTTTTTACTTTGTAAAATTATTTTTATAGTAAATTTAATTCATTTTAATTGCTTAAATCTACTACTGATAAGTGAGTAAGTGAGTGAGTGACCTCTTCCACCAATTTCTTTATGTAGATATTGGCATAGTACTCAAAGTTTAATAACCTATACAGCACAAGTTTCCTGATGACATAGTAGTTTCTATTATTATTAGTACTAGTAGGGATGTTCAGCACAATAACAATAATTTCCGTTTTTAAATAATTCAGTACAATTGCTATGTTCAAGCCCGAACACAAACAATGTTCACATTTATAATTTTAAGTCATTTAGATAAAAGTCTCTCTGGGTTTACCTTGTGACCAACAAAACACCGTACCGGAGTCATATATGAGCAATTGCATTGCAATAAGTTGCATTTTGATAAGCGGAAATTTACACCAACCTTGAACATTTATTATTTGCAAAAAATTTAATCAATGCTACTTTTTTAACAACCCCGGATGCTGTACGTTAATGCCACTAGCAAACAAATAAATAAGCAACCGACTCTACTGGCATACTGCTTGGGAGTTAAAAAAATGCTTGGATGGTCCAGCGATACAACGCTTGGCCCAAACCTTTTGTTAGAAAACGCCTCTCTGCTTTATAGAGTAGGTTGTTCCATGTAATTATATCATTTTATAACAAAGACTGAGTTTTGTTCAAATCGTATCATCAAAGTTATATCTTTACTTTTTTAATAGAATAGCTTCTTTCGGTTGTATCTTTGGTAATATTTATTTTTAAAATAGACCAGTCTGATAACCTTGAGCTCTAAATCTTGTTTTTCTCAACCGGACTTACAACAATATTATGCAACTTATTGTGTGTTTCGTTTGTCATTCAACGTAAATAGTAACTCTATTAAAATGTGTTCTTTCTGCACCGCAACAAAATTAATTGTATGCTCTACCTAATTAATAATCACATTTTTATGTAAATCATTGGTGTATAGACACAAAATAGATACATTAAAAGGAATGTGACAACTGAGTTATTTGATGTTTCAGTCTAAAAATATCCACACATTATAATTTAAATAAAAATGTAAATATTCAGTAAATATTCATTATTACAATTTGAACTTGTTAAATGCATAATTTAAATCACCAAATAATTACAAATGCTTATCGTTTTTCGACTATGCAAATAAGTAAACATGCATTATTATTTCGTTTGACTAAATTGTGAATAAAAATTGCATTCACAGTTTGGTTGTTTAGATAGACGTTTAACGGGCCCGTGTTCTGCTGAAAGATGTTTTACGTAAAACGCTTGAAGTACTAAAAAATAATAAAAGTTATTGACAAAGACCTGCATTAAGTGCTGAAAGTCTAATTTGTTGTTTTTTTATATACGATTGACGTATCTTAACCATTCATAGGTTCGAGATTTACCATCGCGTCAAAATGAGGATCTTCGTTTAAATCATTATTAGCATCAATGGGGATGAATAATTTCCTAGATTAGTCTAAATTACCAAAAATCCGTAAATTGTCCATTTTTAAAAGCGTCTATTTAAATCTTTTTAACAAATTCTACTTATTTTATTATTTATTTATTTTTACTACTTTAAAAGTTATACAAAAACATCTGTTAGCAGTGTAAATTGTAGCGAAACCGAACGTAGGCCCGCATTGAGTAGGCCGGTTGTGGGATTCGAACCCATGCCCACCCAGTTCCAAATTGAGCGTTGTTCCACTAGATAACCCCAGAGTGTTTCAAATAAATATTTAGATCTGCTGTCCTTATTTGATGCAGCTAGCGACAGTCCAATAAATTTGCCTATCTATCTACAATTTACGCATTTAAACCATTGATGAGTTAAGCCCCACTACCGGAATTAAATGTGGATCTTCAGTGCATAACAACTAACAAAAAAAGGTTTTTTGTAAAATATTTAATCAGTAAAAATTACAAAATATAGTTATTTCTACTTGTAAAAATGTCTACATCCAATTATTTCAAACTCTTGATTTATCCAACTTGGATTTTGTTTACACAAGCGTAGATTTTTATAACACATAGCAGTGCTCCTCTTCCTGACTTAGAGACGACGGGTTTGCTCCTTTAAGTATTGTTTCTTGTATTGATTAAATTTATTTTTACTGTTTATCATATATTATTACATTATATATATTATACAAAACCCTTTTGCTTTAAAAATAAGCATGGAACAATAAGACAACAATTACAGTAAAAAACAACAACAGCAAAATCTCGTTGGCATTGAAGATTCTGTAAATTGAAAAATGAGCATTCTTTCGGCTATTACTCAACTCTGTCATCTGTGTAACTCTGTCATCTAAATACGTGCGATTACTTCTTTTCCGTTGTTTGCCGGAATGGCGTCCTTTTGAGTGTTTCTGTAGCAGTATAAATTTTTTACAGAAGCCAGGTTGCTAACCTTGTGCGCTCAAACCCTCCTCCTTTATCCAGGCTTGGGACTGGCTAGATTGAATCATTTCTAATCCAAACCAGGCGGAGTTTTTTATTATATAATCTTGTATATTTTAGTTTTACTATTATTTATACTATTAATTGCAATTGTATTATTTTCATTATTAATAGTAAAAAATTATTTGTGTACTGAATACATCATTTAGTAAGGTATTACCGTTTAATATAATAATAGTGTTAATACTACTAATAATAATACTAATGCTACTAATAATAGAATTATTATAATAATTGTAATAATATAGAACTATTGCAGTTTTAAAATAATGTACATGTTTGATTTTTACTTTTTCAACGTTTTACGATAAATATTTTTTCAGTAAGTGGTCATTTATTTAAGCCAAACAAGAGAGGACCACATTTACTACCAATAACGGTACTCAAACTTATAATTATCCAGTTTACAGCATATCATTCTAGCTGTATAAAAAACAACAACAATTGTACAAATTATTTTTAACAAATAAAAATATTCAACGTATACAATCAAAATCCACATTTAATATCCAGTTGGAACGGAGTTGTATTTTGTAAACTTTTTAATTTAAACTATAAATTAAAATTTTTAAAAACAATCTCTTTTTTCGTAATAATTTAATTTGTTTCGTGTGTTTCTTCCTTTCTCCTACTTCGCTTGTAAATGTGTCGATTTTTTTTACTAATTAAACAATTAAGTAGTAGCATTAGTAGTATGCGTAGTAGGTAGTTAATTCAATTAGCCACAATAATAGTATTAGCAAGCTAGAAAAAAAGTAAATAATAAATGATTAATTTAATGATGAAACAAATAATTTATTGAAAATTAGAATTTTCAACTCAAACTAATTGGAATACTTTTAATTACAATTTGATCATTATTATTATTATCATCATTATCATCATCATTATTAACTAACCCAATTAATTCATTATTACTCTGCGGCTCAGGTTTTAGAATATATGTATGTATGTGTTTGTTGTGAATTTTAAAGTATTCTCAATTTTGTCAATAAAAGTATGGAACAACACACGCACACGTATACACACAAAATTGGCTAATAATTTTCTAATTAGTAAAACGTAGAAGTGCTTCCTCTTCTTCTTCTTATTCCTCTTCTTATTCCATTAATTAATCAATTAACTTCATTGTGAATTTAATTAATCACACTGTTGATTATCAAAACTAATTGGAACGTTTTTTATTTTTATTTATATTATTTTTTGATTACATAATTGTATTATTGCAGTTTAATTGAGTTAATTATCGTTGTTACTTGTCATCAACAGACTTTTATTGTGTTGTGTGTGTTCCTTAGAGAATAGCGTTGTATGTTTAGCTGCTTGTGATGAAGTTTATCTGTCTATATATATATATATATATATATATATATATATATTATTAAAAGTAATTATATTTTTTCAAAACCATTATTTATTTTTGTACAAAAGAATTTTTCGTTTAAGTGGATGACTCAAATGGAAACACAGATGACCCGCAGTTTAAATATTATTATTATCATTTTAAACAATAAAGACATGGTTAATTGCAAATCCAATTGGATGGTATATATTGTAAAAATGTGCAACTATGTACATATGTATTACAAAACCCTTTTGCTTTAAAATAAGCATAGGACAACAAGATAACAATAATAGAAAAAACAACAACATATTTGCATAATTCAAAAAGAACATGGGGGAAACAAAATGATTCCATGTGTGTTTGAACATTTTTTCAAAATGTCTGTTTGATCTCCCTTTGAAATATTTATCTCAATTTGATCTTACTAAATGGAGCTTAGCAATTAACCGTTCTTGTTAATCTTTCAAGCGGTAAATGTACAATTTAACCAAGTAACTTTTTTTCAAAAATTTTGCAAATTGAATATTGAATTTTCCTTTCGGATTTTACTCAGCACGGTCATCTGGGTCGTTCTATCACTTCTTTCCCGTTGTTTGCCCGAATGGCGTCGTTTCAGTGATTCTGTAGCAATATAAATCTTTGTACAGAGGTCAGGATGCTAACCTTACCCTCAAACCTTCCTCCTTTATCCAGATTTCTGACTGGCTAGACTTAAACCGAAAACAAAAACATTTTCTTTATTTCAGCTGTAGCAATTTCATTAACAAAATTATTTTAATTAAAATGAAGATAATACAACTTTGTTTCTTTTTACAAGCGATAGGCAACTTTTTAATAAATTGTTGGAAAAAAAAACCCGATCAACAACACTGATTTCGTATTACGAGCATTATTTCAAAATTAAGAATTTTAGCAAACAAATTGTTTGTTTTTATCAATACAACTCAGTTTATTTCAAAATTTGTCTCTTTCTTATTTCGTGGGACTGGTTAGATTGATTTATTTTCAATCTTCTCTAGGCGGAGTTTATATATATATATATATATATATATATATATATATATATATATATATATATATATATGTGTTTTAAAGTAAACTTTTTTGACATTTAACAAAGTCTTAGATGAACGTTCGTATTTAATACCGGCGGTAGGATTCTAAGTCTATTTTAATTGTCTAATATATAGAAATAATATAGATATAACAACGTTGCTAATCAAAATGAATGAAACAAACGAATAATAATAATTATTATTATTATTTTTATCATGGGTGTTTGGACAACCTAAAATTAATTCTATCTTTATGTTGGTCAATGCGTTTATATTCTTTTTTTCCAATAATAATAATAATAATAATAATAATAATAATAATAATTGTTTATTTTATAAGAAAATGTTAATGATGGATTTTTTTAGTCATAATTTTTCATATGTTTTTCAATCCCGACTACATGTATCTGTATATATGCATAAAATGCAATTTATTTATTTATATTTAATTTCCTTTTGCAAATCAATTAAGACACCATTGTTTATTTACATAGAAATAAAATGATGTAGACAAATTTACTTTTATAACTACTTTGTCTATGAAAAAGAAACATTTTTGTTAAATGTTTAACAATTATTATTATTATTATTATTATTATTATTATTATTATTATTATTATTATTATTATTAATAATAATAATAATAATAATAATAGTAATTTTTATTGAACTGGTGGCGGTCACTTGAACTTATGACCACCCAGGTTTGAATCGAATATTCCAACTACTTTTGTTCCTCTAGCATAAACTTGTATGTCTATTGCTTTCAAATTTGTAAAACATCCTTTTGCGTTGAAACATTTTCTTGTCTTTAATAAACATAATAAAATAGTGCATTTTCTCTTAGTTTAAAATAGAATTTTTTTACAATTTTTTTTATCAGAATTGATTTTTATTTCGGTTAAACAATTACACGTAGTATTAACATAGCAACTTGAAATATCTTTTACGTACTCCGAGTGTATACTTTAATTTGCAAACGTTTTCATAATTTGAGTGATGTTTATGTAGTTTCAGCGTCCGTATTAACACACAACCCACAATTGTCTATTTCAAAACGTACAATTCAACCAAGTAATGTTCTTGGTTCGGTGAAAAATTGAGCTTCCTTGCGGCTTTTACTCAATCCTGTCATTTGGATCGTGCTATCACTTCCTTTACGGTAGTTAAGTTACAAACTTTGCACTCAAACCATTGTCCTTTATTATCCAGGCTTGAAACTGGCTAGATTGGTCTATTTCTCTGGACGTAGTTACAATTAGTTTGGTACATATTTTTGTTTGTAACAAGGCAATGCTTTTAATTTGTCAATTTTTGTTGAACGTATTATTTTTTAATTTACGGCTTGTCTACAATTTTTTTTATTTTTGCTACTTTAAATAATTTACTGAAATCATTTTTTAACAGTGGATCTTATAGCAAAGTAGAACGTGGACCCGCATTTTGTTACCGACGGTAATTATCGAACCTATCCAGTTTTGAGTCAAGTACTTTTCCACTAAACCACACCGGCAAGAAGGTATTCAACCTACACAAGCTGTTATCAATAGAACGTTTCCATTTTTATTTTCTATTGAGAGGAATTATGTTTTTTAACAAAATAATTATTTTGTAATAACCTACATTTTGATTAATCATTATTAATTAATTAACTAATTTTTTTTTATAAACAAAAATATGCTAAATAAAAAATATTCAAATAATCGCCTAGCGTTAATTATAATTAAGATTTGTACAAAAATGAGATAAATTAACTGAAATAATATGTCCTAATGATATTTTAAACAAATTTATTAATTGTTCATTTAAATACCAATCCGTGTGTACATTAACAAAAAATACGTGTGCCAAATAGCATAAATGCATAATACAATAATTTACCCTTAAAATGTATGACTTTCTATATTTGGAAATCTAAAGCAAAGCTGTGTCCCGTTGCTACCACACTTGTATAAATATTTTTTAACAACCAACAAGCCCCACTTTTTTTATAGCAAAAAGTTAAAAACACTGAGCCGTACAAAATTACAAATTTAAATGTTAATTATCAAAAACACAATTACGATTGGGTTATCCAAATTATTGTTAATTTTTTGTACAATTTAAATTATTCATAATTTTATATTCCAATATTTATAAATAAGTCCAATTGGTTTAAATTAACGCAGACAATTTTTTCCAACAACAGTAACGAAAAACAACATTTAATCCTGCTATACGCAATAATAATGATAATTATTATATGTAAATTAATTATTTTGCAACAATAATAATAATTATTATTATTGTTGTTATTTTTATAGCAAATAAAAAAAATAATGCATTAAATTCAAATATAATTACTTTAACGTCGTCTGCAAATACTACCAATGATAATCATTTAAATAATATCTACCACAATGATACTAATAGTAATGAGGATAATAATGAAGATAACAACGTTAATAATGATAATAATAATAATGATAATGATGATCAAACGGACAATACTTGCAACCATGACGACTACAATGTTGGCAATGCAGACAGTAGTCATAATGGAGTTGTAAAAACTGAAAATGGCCATCAATGGAATACAAGTGAAACTGATTGTAGCAGTTCAAAATTAAAAATTCCGATGCAAGCCGTTGGTGTAGAAAATAAATATGACGTGTTTCAACAATTGAAACGGTTTGATTCAAATGTTTGCAACAAAAAAGTAAGTTTTATTTTTTACTTTAATTAATGATTGGCTGGTGGTACGATGTTTGTAACGGCCCCAAATTTACAAAAATTGGCACAGTTATTTGGCTTTTTGTTTTGGGTGTATACTTGAATTCATTTACTTCGTTTTCTTACAACTGTATATCGAGAATATACAAAATCCAAAATCTTCAAGTTCTTGAGTTCTAAAATATTTTAAGCCCAGAATTAAATTAATTTTAGTTTTTAAATTTAAACGTTTTAATTTATTATTTTTTTCTTTATTAAAACAATTAACGCAAAAATTTGACTTAAATATTAATTACATTTTAGAAAATTTTAATTAAAATTTATGTGGTGTTTTGTTTTAAACAATATTAAATTGCCAATTTATGCATATTAAATTATTTTTGAATGATTAAATTAAACACTTTTTATTGTTTAAATTTATTTCTAATCGCATTGCCATCCATCGGTAAACTTTGACTAACAATAAACATTTTAATTTGTTTACGGCCTACTTATAAGTAGTGTAAATATAGAATGTTTTTTCTAAGTATTGCTCAAAATTTTTTTTATATAAATTATTTTCATAAAATTTTACTTGCTATTTGTTTTCATCTTTTAGATTTTTGTTAATCAAAATCAATATAGTCATTCCAAAAATTTTAATCGTAAGTTGGTTTATTCGAATTATTTATAAATAATATGAGTACTGTACGGTATATGGATAATGCCCTGTCAAAATGAACACATTGAAATTGATTAACTTTGCCTCAGATCATTTAACTATATTATTCACATAGAAATTTTACTAATATAATCCTTGAACATAACTTTAGCAATACTAATAATTAAAACAGTAAATATTTTTTAACAAATCTCGCTTAGACTAAAAACCCAGAATTTACACATTTCGACATGATAAAAATACTACAACAGTATTTGCTTAAAAATAAATTACATTAAAAACTATGCACATATACACAAAATATACATTATCAATTTTTAAAATTTAATAGTTCAACTAATTATCATGATTTTTTATAAGTTCTTTTAGACGCTGTAAATAGGAATCAACCAAATTATTAACATAATCTTGTGGGATTTGAATTTTCAAGATATAATCTTCGATTTTTTTATCCGATTCACTGCTTGTTTAAGAAAGCTAAAAGGTTTTTAATTACATTTAAGTTTGGCTGTATAGAAGCAAGTAAATTAAGCTTTGTTTTTTGCAATTTAAAAAATCTTTCGTCTAAACAATAAAAAATGCGTAAAATTTTAAATTATGATAAAAAATACGTTACCTTTTTTGATGTATGCACTGGAGCATTATCTTGAACAACCACTAAATTCTCTGAAACATTTGATTGTAGTTCAGACTTAAATTTTTTTTAATGGTTTAAATGATTACTTGTTTGGCTCCATTTTGACAGTTGCCCATACTTTATTCCATAATATACATATAAAATATGATAGATACGCAACGTTTTTCGCAATGTAATTATAGTCTTGATAAAAAGCTAAATCACAGATAGCCGTGAACTGCATTGTTTATAGTTTGTACTTTAAATCACACTCATCATTATAAAAAATCAATTTCCAAAAACTTAAGGAGCGGTTTTTATACATGTTTGCATATTCCACAAGTTATGTTTTAATGTTATGTTTTTTTAACTGTAGATTATTATTATTATTTATTTTTACTACTTTGAACGTTTTACGGAAAACCCATCTTTCAGCAGTGGATATTTTAGAAAAGCCGAACATGACCCCGCATTTAGTGGGCCAGTGGTGGGATTCGAACCCATGTTTTTTAGATCCAAATTAAGCGCTCTACCGCCAGGTTACCCCGGCGGAATTCATCCGTTTGCAAATAAGCACAGTTAAAAATTTTGGCAATTCTTATTTTTATATTCAATTAAGTGATTTTATTCTATTTCTTTTTAAATTATTTATTTTACTTGTCGATGGTGCAGATACAGTTCCAGTTGTTCTTGAACGTGTACAATCCTTTAGATCTCTCTATACAGTCCTTATACTCATTTCAAATAAATATGCAATTTGTTCAATAATTAAACCGAAATTATAACTTTTTATTTGTTTGTAATTTTAGGGGAGTCAAATTAAATGTTTGACAAATGGATAAAACAAAAATGGGGGAGTCAAGTTTTTAACATTTTTCTTTAATATTTTCACATTATAATTAATTTTAAATTGTCCATATATACACAATTTTAAAAACTAATTAATTTTTTTAAATTAAGTGTTTGCACTAAC